>OY986043.1:90796427-90915069 GCA_963920215.1 Nineta flava | reverse complement strand
CGAACCCACGACCTCTGGTATTCTAGACCAAGTTCTATAGCTTGTATTTTATATTTAAATATTACTACCTCATTCTCTCGCCAGTGTACAGAAGTATTAAATACAGTGATAGGATTGTCTCAATTCTTATTGGATAGGGCATACAAAATTTTAAACTGTGAATAAAGACAGATCAGAAGCCAAAACACATCCACTATTTGACATCCACTATTTTGTCGAACTCTTTATAATGCCAAAAGCTCATCGTTCATCACATAAAATATAGATACGTTCATGCTTATACAATCAAAGCTTACTATACCATCCTGTGTCTACTCCATTCCATATTTTTAAAATTGAATACACCTCCAAGAATATATATATATATATATATATATATATATATATATATATATATATATATATATATATATATATATATATATATATATATATATACGTGGTGAATCTATCAAATATACGTGGTGAATCTCTTCATGTATAATACTTATCATACTAAAACTCATAGATACGATAAACATTCAATTTATACAGTGTGTATAAATTATATTCAACTATAAAATCTGCTAAATCAACCATATCATAAAATTGTCATAAAATAGACTTGACTTGACTCCCACCATTGAAGTAATTTTCATATTACTTGTGTAGTTAATTGAAATTACGTATATCGTACACTGTGCAAAAAAAATTGGAGTAAATTGAAAGTCCATTCAACTATATATGCGACAGGTATAAATACGGTGAACCGAAGGGATCATATTTTTGGATTTTTTTAAAGTTGTAAAGTATAACCAATAATCTTACAAAAATTTAAGTAAGTATTTATTGTAAAATATCAGTAAATGTAAATTAGAAATTGATTTGACAGATCTGACAATAATCTATGTTTTGTTATGACTTAAATGTATGTGTATATTTTTTTACAGTGCGCTATCGCCAGTTTTGAAAATATGATGGCAAAATGGCAAATTTTATTAAATAATTAATTCAAACGTTCGTCAACACCGTTTTTTTAACGCAATTATATAAACTGCATATTTCAAGGAATATTTATAAATATTATTTATTATGGTGGCTACTTTAATAATATATTTAATATAAATTTTAAATACAAAAGAATTATGTACTCAATAAGACGCTGTGTTAAAAGTTTGATTTTTAATCGATAATTACTCTTTGAAATTAATTAATTAATGTTAATAGCCAGCAGGACTACGGTGGCAGACATTGCACTCATACATTTATAATATTGTTATCTGCCTTTTAAACATTATTTCATTCGATTAACAGATGAGGGTAGATTTTTCTAATGCCGGATCTAAGACCATAACAGATATGAGAAATGTTATTTTTTAAAAAGTGAAATAAATTATATTTCAAGCTCGGCCAATATAAGCTTTTGTTTTCTTATAATTGCATTTTCCTAAATTTGTGCAAATAATATTGAAATTAACGTTGCATATAATATTCAAAGAGATTTATTTTGTAATAAAATTTCTATATTCGAGTTTCATATATAAAACCAATTGAAAATATTAATAAAAAAAACCTATCGTATTCGAAAGTTCTAGATAAACATTTTTTTTTTTTTGAATTCATAATTAATCGAATGTAAAATCAATTAAAATGCGCGCATATATCTTCCATTTCTGATAAATTAATATTGTTTTTGTATGTATATATAGGGATGTTTCGTTTATACGTAATTTTTATACCCGGGATATAATATATACCAGAGGGGATATTAAGTTTAGTTCCGTTTTTGTAACGTTTGAAAAAAAATTGGTATAATTGTTCATAAAATGACCGAATGCGTCCAATGCCGCAAATCTATCTGTTCGTCCGTCCGTCAATACGATAACTCAAAAACGAGAAGCGATAGGGAGCAGAAATTTTGTTTGCAAAATCGGACCATGTTTGGTCAAAATGGGCAAAACTGCATATCTTTGAAACCGTAAGAGATGTTTGAAAAAAGAATGTTTGTTTGTATTTTATAAATACGTATTTCGACTAAAATGTAGTCATAATCAGTATGAATTAGCTAATCGTAACTATCTCTGGGAAATGGATTCAGAGATATGTTGTTTGTTACTAATTTGGTGCGTGTCTCACAATGATATTAAAAAAGTTCTGTCTTTTATACGATTTGACTGAGGGGATAATCTGACCTGAGGATTATTTGAGTTAACTGACTAACGGATTAGGTGTGTGAAGAACCCCACCTATTTATTGACGATATCCTTTGGTGACTATGCGGCGTTGGTTTTGTCCCTAAAGTGAGGGTATCGAAGCTAACCTTGATATTCAGGTTTTCGATTTTTTTGAAAATGGTTTAATTTTATTCAATCAGAATTTGAAATTGGGCTATTGTCTAAATTCATTATCTGTTTTCTCAATTTGTATATGTAGATACTTTCGTATGCATCTAATTCTGTGGGGTTTTGTACCCATTACGGTAGATTTAGATTCGATTTGTCAATTTTATGGTTGTTCTCAATGTGCAGATGTTCTTTGATTCGAATTCCGATTTAGCGATGACTTTGACCAACATAAATTAACGAACAGTTTTGACAACTGACACCATATATGCCCGATTGTCCCTTTTCTAATGGAATACCCTAGATTCCTAGATTTCTAGGAGTTAGGTCATAAGTATATGCCCTGTGTCGTCCCAAATTGATAACCGAAAAAAAATTATGCATTTCAAACTAAATGTAAAATAATTTTTTGATACCTAGATATATTAATTTAGAGACAAAAAAATTTTTCCATATTCCGTTCGATCTAACGATGGGTATCTCCACCGCAACTCTGAAAAGCACACACACACAAAGCATAATAATAATTTAAATCCATATAATACGTTATATCGTCGGTATTATACACAAAATACAACCACTAAAGCACACCATATAAAGCACCACTCACTCTCTCTATTCTATATGTATATATGGAAAATTACTATGGTTACATACGAAATAGGGCGTGCACATATTCTACCAATCACAATTCACAACGAAAATCCCTACCCTACAAAAACTACCCCAATCGTATAACAATTTAACCAATCAGATGGATATTTCGATAGGGGTATTAAAAAGCATTTAAATGAAAACATATTTCCCAGAGAACAATTTCTTAATATATATCTATTATCGTTTTACGTTTCATTTATATGGATTAATTCGTTAAGTAATTGTGCCGTCTAAAATGCAGCAGCAATCAGCCGCATCCAAAGATACAAAAAAATCTGTACAGATTGTTGAACATCAATCTTCCAATCAAAATTTATCACATAAAACATCATTTCTAATTGAGGATATATTATTTCGTTCGAAAAATTCTTCGGCAACAGCAATTTATAGTGATAATCCACCACAAAATAATAATGTTTCAAAGCATAGCGAAAACAAAGCTTTTCATAAATATCAACCGACATATTACAATAATAACAAACATTTAAAACGTAGTAATTCGTCAAGTGCATCAGTGTTTAGTGGTGGTTCGGTTGGTGCGGTTTCATCGTCGGATGATTTTAATAAAGTGCAACAACGATCAGAAACTTTAAATAATAATAATAATCGGACAACGTCTTCACCAACAACACCATCATTGGCAAATCAACAGCAGTATATTGCAGCTAATAATAATGCTCTTAGCCATAATAATAATAATAATGGCTCGTATTTTCAAACGAATAATACCATGAATACACCGACAAGTGTATCGATTGGTCCAGCATTTCAAACTACTGATAATGGTTACATACAGGTAAAAGTTTGTCACTCAGTGTTTGTCTTTTATAATTGAATTATTGAATTTATCGTATATCGTACAGGATCGAGAGAGCTTCTCATATGTGATAATTATATTATCATCGATAAGGGTTTCACACATAAATATTATTTACTATATCGGTATATTCTGTAGGCCACTATATATTGTTTTTATTTAACACAAATATAATTTAATTGTCCTTAATATAATTAGATCATTAGCCGTATGGCTTTTAAATATAGTCATTTCATAGGCGGGCGGTTTGTCAATTATTAAGAAAAAAAAAGGGGGGGGGGTTAATTGACTAAACTGTTGGCTTGTATGGGCAAGAACAAAGTAACCGGCTATGCTTGAGAAGGTTTTCTGCAGTTTCCTTCACGAACTCCACAGATGAATATCGGCATAGTTCCTATCATAGTCGGCTGCAGCCGCATATCCTACCAATTTCTAGTCTATACACAAAAATTCCTTCCACTCCACTCACATCCTCACATCCTTAGGCATCACAAGGGACCTCATGGTCGAAGTGTAGCCTCTACAATCTATTTATCTATCTAGGCGGGCGGCATTCACAATCGTACCTTCATATGTCAACAGCATATGAATTTTACAGACCATTTGATGTCAAAAATCTGTCCCTTCGACAGCCAAGATATAATCTGGTATAAGAATCGATCCAAAACTGATACTGGATGTAGGATTAGGACTATACTGTGAACGACCATAGCATGGATAGTACACAAGGATACCGAACTCCATGTAAACAAATAATTGACAAAAAAAAAGATGTCAGTAGTGTCGCTTATATGCCGGAAACAGTGGTGAGAGTATAAGGCGCGAGTTTTAATTGAAAAACATTACGCATTTATAGTATTATAAAAATTATTTGCAGCCATAGTATTTTTTCAATAAAATACTTTTTTAAATAAATGATAAGTAATTTCAATTTTTCAATAAGGAATTAGTTGAAATAAATTGCATTCTTCAAAATAATCACTACGAAATAAAACTGGTTACTTGCTTACTTCACTCCTATTTATTATACTATATTCACTTCGGTACGGTTTGTAGTACGGATGAACAACTAGCGACGCTAGTGGCATAAAAAGTAAATATAACTATTACCATTTCGTTGCCATATTTTGTCAATTCTCCCGTTTGAGTTCGATATCCTTGTGTAGTTTCCATGGACCATAGTATGAATATCTATATCAGTCTTGGTAAGTACACCTCGATTATCCAAGCTTAAGTGTATGCCATAAGTAGATGTGCAATCAAGAATCTTCAACGAAACTACAAAGGTAGAATTTAGTATATATTTTATCCGATAGTCAGGCCGTGCTTAAAGCGTTCAGTTTACATAAACTCCAAAATTGTCCTGGAGTATATCGACTCACTGAAAAATCTAGGTAAACATAACGAAGTCACTATTGGCTGGATGCCTAGACATTCAGGAATCGATGGAAATGAGAGGCTGATGAGTTTGCCAGAATGATACTGTCACCAAATTAGTAACAAGTAACATATCCTGCGACAATATAAGAGTAATTTTAATAAGAGTAAAATTAACAGGAACAAATGTGAATGAAGAAATTTTAACAAGAGCAATTTCAATATAATTTAAAATTTATTATATTTTAAATCTAGTATACATTTTAATCTAGTTAATTTTCTATTTATTTTTTTGTCTGTTGATCTCGACCTTATAACTATCTCTAATTGTCAAAGAGTAAAGTACGACTAGCTAATTTATACTGATGATGACTACATTGTAGTCGAAATACGTATTTATAATACAAAAAACTGATCTAGGTAAAGGGGACGAATTTGAAATTTTATGGGTGCTAGTGCTCCTCTAAACGGCCCAGAACCGTTTCTTGGAGTACCGAAAACCATAATAAAACATATTAAAAAAATAATGGGTAATAAAAGAGTCCAACCGTTATAATCTCTTATATTGCCTCAGGATATGTTATTAGTTGCTAATTTGGTGACAGTTTCTATTTCTAATTGTCAAAGAGTAAATTACGACTAGCTAATTTATACTGATGATGACAACTTTGTAGTCGAAATACGTATTTATAATACAAAAACTGATCTATGTATTGGGGCAAATTTGAAATTTTATTTCAAAAACCTAGAGTTCTCATTAATTATCATTTGATAATCTAATATTTAATATACCCTAGTATATATTCTATATACCGGGTATAACAAGATTCATAGTTTTATCAACGATTTGTCAATTATATTCTTTTTAAAATTGGATAAAATTAATTTAATTGAATGTAATTACATGATAATTATAACTTTATAAATAATTCTATTTAACATTTATAAGGTGGTATAGTAGCTATACAATCGATAGTAATTACCGATATTTAATATAAGACGTAGAAGATGATAGTAGAATGATAGACTATATACTTAGATACCTACAATTAATACTACGTACGGTAGGTAGGTAGGTAGATACTAGGTACTATACATCTATCATAAAGATGTTATTATAGTTTATTGGTTAAATTATGTGGCTGTTCTGTTTAACTTCAATTTGCAATTGAACTAACCTAGTAATTTCCATTAAAGCTCTTAAGTGAAACAATTGATCAACTATATATACAATAAGTAATACGCTTTATATACCTACGATATATAATAGTTCCCTATTATACATATTAGGTACATATAAATATAATCATAACCAATAAAAGCTTAATGTTAAAATTAATAACCTATAATTAATTGATATATATATATATATATATATATATATATATATATATATATATATATATATATATACGATATATATATATATATATATATATATATATATATATATATGTATATATATATAATATTTAATTAAGCCATTCCAATCCTTAATTTGACATTATTTTATTAATGAATTAATTCACAACGTTTCAGCTAATAATTTTAGCCCTCATCAGGCGATGTAATTAATTATTATTAATTTATTTATTATTATACAAAATTACCAATCTTGCGATCATTACTTTATATATAATTACTTTATATATAATTACTTATATATATATATATATATATATATATATATATATATATATATATATATAATTAAGTAGTTTATCACACAGGAATGCTCAAAATCGACAGAGTTTTCTATTCTGGTAGTCCCTTTTTACACATCAAAGTTTTGATAAAAGTTGTCAATGATCGCATTAAAAACAATTGATATGCCAAAAATTACATAACTGGTTAACATAGCTATAGTTCCCTTCTTGTTTAATATTTCTTTCTTTGTCAACCGTGTTAGTTACATAGTCAAAGTATACCACCAATCACAAGTAAAGAGATTTTCCTTGAAGATCACAATCTCCATTACTCGAAATATAAGCCCTCTATAAATTGAAAGAATTAATATTTCCCTACAAGTCGAAAAAATTTTACTTACACTCCGTATCTCGAAGAAAACCATGGTTGGTTTTACTATCTGTATATATAGAACTGAAAATCATGTGGCATAGAATCTAAATCTCTAAAATGCCTTTAAAGCCTCTCTATGTCAAAACCCTTTATAAATCGAAACCTCTATTACTCGATTTTTTTTCGCGTCACAAAACATGGTTTCCCAATGCTCGATGCTGGAAAAAAGCACTTGAATATGACCTTTTTCCCCAAAGCTATCCGGATAATTGGAATTACTGTACTATAAAATGGAAGTGCATTGCATAGCAGTTTGCTTAACTTAAATGGTGGACGCGCTGGAGAATTCGATTACATTTCCAGAAATAAACTTCCTACTATATCATCAATTTCCATATTTTTTTGTATTATAATGCTAGTTTAATCAAGATTTTTCTCCGCTTGTTTCATGATAAGCACTTCAGTCATTCTATGTGACGGAAGTTTGTAAACTTTTGCAATCACACATTTTGCAATACTTCAAAGCAACCTTTTTTTTGGACATTTTCTATAATCTCATATTTTTCCACCATTTTTTGGGATTAGAAGTGTGGTAAGCAGAACGTTTGTTAAAATATTAGAGAGGTTTTATTCATAGGAATTATAACAAATAATACTAGTGATTATTGCCTAATTTATCAACGTTTCGTTTCTTTGTTGGACCTTCTGCAGGGTTTCTACAAAAAAACATATAAAATGTTATAGTACTAAAGCAATTATTTTGTAGAAACCCTGAAGAAGGCTCAATAAAGGACCGAAACATTGGTTAATTAAACAAAAATCACAAGTATAATGTTTCCTAATGCCCTTGATCCTAATTTAATATCAATATGAGGACATGAACAACAGCAATATAATGATTTTATATTTATTCAAATTTAGGTTGCAATGGGAGCCCTTGGTGCATATTTAAGTACACCATATAAAACAATATCCGAACCATATTTCCTATCACAAGGATTACCATTTCATCATCCATTATTTGGTGCAACGGCAAATGAATTATCATTGAGTGCATTAAAGCATTGTCGACGTCGAAAAGCACGTACAGTCTTCTCTGATCCACAATTAACCGGTAAGTAATTCAAGACTTAGTTCTTTTCTAAAGGATTTTCAAGGTATTATTGTTTTTGTTGTTTTTTTTTGAAGGATTAGAAAAACGATTTGAAGCTCAACGATATTTATCAACACCAGAACGTGTTGAATTGGCTGGTGCATTAAATTTATCTGAAACACAAGTGAAAACATGGTTTCAAAATCGACGCATGAAACATAAAAAACAGTTACGAAAAGTCAATGAAGATAAAAATCAATCATCGTCCAATGGCAAATCGTTAAATTCTTTACCGGGAACTTCTAATGGTAAGTCCTAATTTTACTTTTATTTGGGTTTGGAAAATTATTTTTGTAGCCGACGGCTTATACGTAAAAATACGTGTTTCGATATTTACTTGGATAATTAGAGTTGGTAATCCATAAAAATCAAGGTTTTTAGTACTTCTTAGAGCAAAAAGAATTTGAAGTTTGAACTATTGCATATACCGACTGAGTTGGAATGCTTTTCCAATAGAGAATCAATGTTAAATATTATTTATTACTGGCAGGCCGTGTGGTTACTGTGTGGAGTCAGTCAGTACACATGTAATGAGAGTCATCTCATATGCGTATGGTAGTTTGTTTGTCATTTAAGAGTGTGTACTGGCTCATTGACTGTGTGTACTGTGTGTACTGACTCATTTAAGAGTGTGCACTCATTACATGTGTACTTGCTGACTCCGTACAGTAACCACACGGCCTGCCAGTAATAAATAATATTTAACATTGATTCTCTATTGGAAAAGCATTCCAACACAGTCTGTATAGTTGCATTGGCTTTGTGTGTATTATGCATAGTAACAAAAAGACTAAGTTGTAAATTAATGAAGCCTGAATCTTTAATCTTTCAACACAGAGATGTCTTGTCATCTGTGATTTAACGGAAGTCCGTTTAAGTTGCAAACCAAATCGTAAAAGAAAAAGTTTACTAAGCTGGGCGCAGAATAGATGTGAATACCAGAGTCTTAAAATTTGGTTGGGGCCTGTGAGACACCATGTCCACGTTTCTCTTGAAAAATGTTTGCTTGGTGGCAGTGTTTATATCCTATATAACGAATGCCACACCAAGAAGTTCTAATAATGAAAATATCATGGCTTGAAACATTTAGTTAATACTTAAATTTTGTCGACAGCAACCAAAATTTGTGTACTATTGTCATTAAGTGATTAAAGGTTACGTACATAACAAACAATTTTTGATATTAAAAAAGTAACATTCGTAAAATACATTACATTTAATTTGGATGTCAAAACATGTTAATCGTTCATTTATAATTTTTTTATTCATTTGCTTTTGTCTAAGATTTATTATTTTTAAAGAAGATCAGTGTAAGTTACGGACTCTTCACATTGAAGTTTTATATAAAATAAACAAGCGTGGGGTCCGGTGTGAATGTCCCATCAAGTTTGATTTTGTCAGGTCTACTTACGGGAACCACAAATCCCTGTACTTCTTCATATCCCTCAAAAGCTATTTAATTCAAATTATATTAGAAATTAGGGTTATCAGGGATTGCTTACTACGATTATTCCTCAGTTTGCCATTAGTTCAGTTTATTGATCTTGATCATGAATAGAATGATGGTCCAGAGTATCTTAAAGTACTGTCAATGAAAGTCTACCAGAAGAAAACCTATGAGAGGTTTCTCATATTATCAGTTTTATATATATAAAAGCTTATCACGGAAAAAGGCCCACAACTAGGAAAAAACCAATAGGGAATATGCATGACAATTTTTTTTCACTTGAATTGAAGCATGTTTACTTGACAAATATCAAGGTAAAATTACTTTTTAAATAACTTGAAAAATAAGCGAGATATGAATTATTAAAATTCCCGATTAGACAAAGAGAGTGATAGCCCTCTTGATATGTTATGTGACGTCATATTACACTTTCACCATTTAAAATACACGTAAAACTCCGTTTTTAGTATTTTTGCAAGAAAGAGGCAGATAATAATCTTTAAAAGCTTATAGCTTCCTTGATATTTGTCGGATTTTAATTTCGTTTTTAAATATTATTACAGTATTAACAGTATTTTTATATTCTGAAAATAAATGTGAAAAAAAATGTTCATGCATATTCCCGATTTAGGATTCTCAGGATTGATCAGTCTATCAATCAACGTATTACTGCAACGATCAATTTGACCACACACTGATGGCAACAAAATGTACCAAAAATAAACGACGATTATTCCCGTAGTAGTAGTTTACACATAAAATTATCTAATTTACGTTTTCTTTCAAACCCCAAACTTGTCTGTATATGTTGTTATTTACCGATTATAATTATCCTAATTATCAAAACGACTTTGGTTACATGACCTTAATACCCTCTAACAACAAATATCCCACAAATTTCTACAACCCAAAACGTATAAATATACATAATATAAAAAAAGAAGACATTAAATTAAATAATATAAAACCTAACAAGTACTTAAAAAAAAAAAAAGGTAACTACTTACCCGACACACACGCGTGTATCAAAATACAATACACACACACAGAAAAAAACAAACTATATATATACATAAAATGGAATCTAATAGTTTACAAATTGCCTTTTTTATGTCAAATAATCGGCTTAAATTTGACATAAATTCCCGTAGGATATCATTAAATTGGTATTATTTTATTTAAGCGTCCCGTCGGCTTGTACACAAACCGTTATTTACTAAAATTATTGTGTTTTATTTATTTTTTCTTTCTTGTTTCGTTCTCGTGTTGTTTGTGTTTATATATAACTTTTACGCATTGTTACAAAAACAACAAGTGTGTCTCGAGTTACAGATATATACAACAAAAAACAAGGGTGGTGGGGTGGGGTGAAGAGAAGGGGGTAACAAAGATCATCATCATGTTTTATATTATTTGATATTCTGTTTGTTATATTTTACATACTAATTATTATTAAATGTTATTATTATTTTTATTTATTCAATTTAAGGATGTACGCGAGCATTTGATTAGATAGATAGTCCATTTATAAAATTCTTCAAAATCTTATATATAGTACATTCATAAAAGTCCACAATAATGTTTATTATTTTTTGGTCATAAGTTAAAAATAAAATTTTAATTTAGATCCGTCATACCGGGCAGCTAACAAAAAAGATATTTAAGAAAAAAACCTGAGATTTCGCCGACAGAAATAAAATTTAAATTTAATTTTTCTAAAACCTATTATACATTATATTATCGAATGATAATTAGTGAGAACTCTAGGTTTTTGAAATAAAATTTCAAATTCACCCCCTTTACCAAGATCATTTTTTTGTATTATAAATACGTATTTCGACTACAATGTATTCATCATCAGTATAAATTAGCTAGTCGTACTTTACTCTTTGACAATTAGAGATAGATATAAAGTCGATATCAATAGACAAAAATCAAAATAAATAGAAAATTAACTAAATTAAAATATACTGGATTTAAAATACAATAAATTTTAAATTATATTGAAATTACTCTTGTTAAAATTTCCTTCATTCACATTTATTCCTGTTAATTTTACTCTTATTTAAATTACTCTTATATTGTCGCAGGATATGTTACTTGTTACTAATTTGGTGACAATTTCACCGTGAAATCTAGATTCGTCCCTTTTATGAGAATCTAGAATAGGGAATATGCATGAAAATTTTTTTTCACGTTTATTTTCAGAATATGAAAATAGTGTTAATACTGTAATAATATTTAAAAACGAAATTAAAATCCGACAAATGTCAAGGAAGCTATAAGCTTTTAAAGATTATTATCTGTCTCTTTCTTGCAAAAATACTAAAAACGGAGTTTTACGTGTATTTTTAATGGTGAAAGTGTAATATGACGTCACATGTCATGTCAAGAGGGCTATCACCCTCTTTGTCTAATCGGGAATATCAATCATTCATATCTCGCTTATTTTTAAAGTTATTTAAAAAGTAATTTTACTTTGATATTTGGCAAGTAAACATGCTTCAATTCAAGTGAACAAAAATTTTCATCCATATTCCCTATTATTAGGGAAAAAAAGGGGGGGTGGTTAATTAACTTAACTGTCAGCGTATGGACAAGAACGAAGTAACCGGTAATGCTTGAGAAGGTTTTCTGCAGTTTTCTTCACAAACTCCAGATGAATATCGGCATAGTCCCTATCATAGTCGGTTGCAGCCGCATATCCTACCAATTTCTAGTCTATACACAAAAATTCCTTCCAATCCACTCACATTCTCACATCCTTAGGCCTCACAATGGACTTATGGTCGAAGTGTAGCCCGTTCAGGGCAGCCTCTACAATCTATCTATCTTAGATGCTGGCGACGATGAAATACATGCAATAAATATTCCCGGATCAAATAATTCAGCATTATGTAGGTGGAATCCACCACTTAGTATAATAAATAAACTATATTTTAACCTAAATAATTTATTTTATAATATTCCATAATTTATGAAGAAAATACATAGATTAATAGAATAATGGCGCTTATTAATATAATAATAAAATTGTTCATCTTCTATGAATATTACGAGTTTTTTTTTCTGTCCTCATTACAAAGTAACTCATTGGTCACATTAGAACGTTCTGCCGTGGCGATATTTATAAGGAATCATAAAAAACAATCTTTGTGATATAGAGTGTGACAAATAAAAATATGTTGTGTAATATTCAAATATAGACTAATCGTTATAAGATTTTCACAATAAAATTAAATACCATTAACGCAAAATTGAGTGACATAATTTTGCAGAAAATAAATTCAATTCAAATCTTTCTCTTTTTTCCGACTCCGAGGTTAGAAACATTCGGATCAGTTAAGAGGAAAGAAGGCTTAATAAAATAGAGATATTTATAGTAATTTAAGTAAAGTCGTTGACAATAAATTTTACTACAATTTATCATCTGGCATCAAATTTAAAAACATATTTCAAAATAACAACATAACTGTAAATGCTAAGTTGCGGTTTTTGAAGTGCTATGTTCGGCCGGTTTTGTTGTATGGTAGTGAAGCATGGACGATCTCAAAAAGAATGGAGTCATCCTTACTTGCTTTTGAAATGTGGATTTGGAGACGTATATTGAATGTTTCTTGGAAGGATAAAATGTCAAACGAGGAGATGCTGAATAGAGTTGGTGTTAAAAGAGAGTTGAAGAAAGCACGGCAACTACAGTTCGTGGGTCATGTGACAACAGTCATTAGAGCATTGAGTACTGAGCGGTAAAATCTTAGGCAGTAAATCAAAAGGCAGAAAGGCAGTAAATATTTTAACATCCCTTTCTTCGCAAAAGGCCGTTGACCTTTTTCACATGGCTTATGATCGGCCGCAGTGGAGATCCATGATTGCCAACATCTGTTGAACAAACATGGCACACAATGATGATTATCATCTGGCCATTTTTTCTTGTATATTTACAATTTTAATATTCTAATACTTATTGTAATGAATGTTACCGTTATCGGAATAGTAATTAGATTTAATGTTCATTAAAATTCGCTTAGTCTACGTAGCTACTGTGTGACGAATCTTTTCTACGTTTATTTTTCCATGTCTAAAAAAAATTAACAAAAGTGTATTACTATGTCAGCGATAACGGATGACACGCCCTGCCACCTTCAGGCACAGTGCCCCACTAAATAATAGTTGTAAAAAATATGGCTCAATGGCCCCTACAGAGCCAGAAAGGGCATTGAGCCAGAGATACCAACCTTTGGTTCGATCGAAGTAAGAGAACTTGAGGTAAAACAATTAAAGCGGAACTCTTTTCTTGCCAATCATTTCTGGCCTTGGGTAGGTTCAAGAACTACTAGATGTCTAGAACAAGAGAACCAAGTACAGCATATCAAAGAAGTTGAGAGGATTTGATCCCAGGGCTCGATAAAAAAAGCCTAGAAAGGCTTACTACATATCATCAGTAATACCTAAAAGCTTAAAATTCACTAATATATTACCAAGTACTTTCCATACCAGTCCAAGTGGTCGAGCTGTCTAAGACGTTATATCTGCGCAGTATGCCTACTTCGAAACTGGGAGGTTGTGGGTTCGAATCCCGACATCGGCAATTTGTCAATTATTAAGAAAAAAACAGGGGCGATTAATTGACTAAACTGTCGGCGTATGGACAAGAACGAAGTAACCGGCTTGGCTTGAGAAGGTATCCTGCAGTTTTGTTCACGAACTCCAGAAGAATATCTGCTTAGTTCCTACCAATTCCCAGTCTATACACAAAAATTCCTTCCACTCTACTCACATCCTCACATCCTTAGGCATCACAATGGACCTTGTGGTCGAAGTGTCGCCCGAAGGGCAGCCTCTACAATCTATCTATCTAAGTACTTTCCATGAATAAAATTAGGTAATTTACGTAAAAATTTCCAAACATACAAAATACACGCGACGTTTAACACAAAGCTTCATAATTATGTAATTGATATTTATTTGATACAAATGATTATGTAATAGACGTGGTTACGTTCTTACAAGCAAAGAAGATGAAATACGGAGGTAAATTTTAGTTTTACATATATTTACCGTTGATACAAGACGCAGACATGATGGTCTTTAATAAGAGCGTCTTTAATATTGTAATATTTGTTGTAAGACGTTTGAAAGCGCTCATATATATATAAATGTATGTATATGTAGTTAGTTAAGTTACTTTAAGTTGTTGGGTGTATAAAAGCACAATTAATAATCAAGTTATCATATAAAGATGGGTTTGGATGTACAAGGTGGTTCATAAAAGGGGCGTAAAATCTTATGGCACGATTATTTTCTTATTTCTTGCCGAAGAAAGAGATCGAAACATCTTTTCTACAGCCGTCTTTTTGTAATATGTTCTTCTAATTCTGATAATTTTCAGCGATACTTTTGGAGATACTCTGGGGAACAGTAATTTCTAGGTGTTTTTTTATAAAAAGAAAATGAAACACACACACACACACACAAATAACTATTTTGAAATGGTGCTCCACACAATAACCTTGAAAAACGTCTGTGGTATACAGACAGGCAGACAACGAGGTGGTTTCATATAAGTATTCCGTTTTTGGTACGGAAGACTAAAAATTAACAATTACTTATCTTAAAATGATTATATTAACTGTAGATTACAATCAAACCATTAAAAATAGATAAACTTACTTAAGTACAATTTCCGAGAGAAGGAAATTTACGTGAGATACCTTTCGGCTTAACCTACACATTCCTCACGGGAGAGGAATTGGGATCAACCTAAGCTTCCAATCGCTCATTGTAACTTTCAATGTAAGTCTCCAGAGAATCTTCATGGGGCCGGGACCTATTGAAATCCTTATCAGCTATGGAGGCTAGCACCCAGAGTATGTTACAATCCGGTGACAACTTCAAGTCTACGGATATAAATAACACGCCGAATCGTATAGGCAGAAGACCTTTAAAGCTGTACCTACGTGTGTTCAACAGGGAGCTTATTACAGTTGTACAGTTTTCAAAGGCATTCGATTTAAGAAAATACTGTTAAGAACAAAAGTTGTTATGATTTTTATCATAAACAACTTTTATACGAAAAATTTTTTCGTAAATGCAAAATTCCGTGCCGTGCAAAATTCCAATAAATCGTCATGAAAGAGGCGTTATATAAGTAGGTATAAGCAAAGATACCGAAATGCTTTTTCATAGAAATGTAATTTTTTCTCTACTAATATCTTGCGTTCTATCTCGAAAACTAAACGGATACTATAATCTATACCGTCAAATAATAGCAACGCTTTTTTGCTGCATCTTGTATTATATTGGAAATTTATTTGTGTATATAACTGTACAATATATACAGAGTATACATATTTATATTATATTATATGTGTATGGGGCCGACCATCTCAAGACGTTCAACTCTAATTAAATTACGTGAAAGGAACAACCCCAGTTGTAAAACTTAACTTGCTTCTAATTGTCCTAAGAATTTATACACATATTCAATACACCGACCTAAGTAATAAAGTTGTTCCCTTCTTCATCTCTCAAGAAAAGGAAAACTCTCTCTTAGATATATTATTAAGAAAATTATTTATCAAATCTAATAATATATATATTATATATATATATATATATATATATATATATATATATATATATATATATATATATATATATATATATATATATATTATATGTATTTTAATTAATTCAATATTTTTACTTTCAATTCTCGACCTTTCATTATTATTAATATCTATATATTTTTGGTTATGATATTATAATTATTTCTAATTTAATTGAAAACTTCTGGAAAATGTTTAATTTTCCTTCAATTAGAAATATAATTTTATATATGGGTACAGAGTATTCGGAAAAATTGATTGTGGTAAAACTTAAATCCGACTACAAAAAAAGTATATTACACATTTTCGGAATCTGTGAATTAAAACCTTTCATTTGATACCAAACTCGATACATTTGTGAGTTGTTGTTTTTTTTTTTGCAAGCGTATTATGAAATTTATATCCAACACGTTGGATTTAATATGCCGTCACTCATAGTCTATAACACGTGGGACACTTAGACAAAGCGAATGAGACCACATTCATCAAAATCGGATGAGTAGTTTAGGCGCTACGGTGGAACATAAAATACAAACATACATAGACTGCTAAAGACATAACCCTTCCCTTTGGCTTGCCGTAGTCGGGTAAAATGAAGTGCCAAAACGTTCCCAAATACTATCTATCATGATTAGTACTAGTGATTCTAATAGTTTCATTTGCTACTGTTTCTCAGGGTATATCATGGAAAAAAAACAATTTCTGGGCTTTCCCATATTTAAATATACTTTTTAAATCGAGACCTTCTATATGGTTCCACAATTTTTATTGAGTAGTTTATTTGTCGGAAATAATAGACCGAAATATACAATGCTCATTCGGATTGGGCCGAGTTTTGCCGAAAGAAAGTAATATTTGCATTGTATAAGCTGAACATTAAGTGAGTATTTAAATTTCGCTTTTTTTCTGGAAAACAAGCTTTCTACTAAATACTATTCGTAATTTTTACAATATTTTTACTAGGTATTGAAAGACATTGCAAGATTTTCGTTTGTCGCGATTTAATATTTTACTTGAAAAGATCCAACATATTTTACATCACGTAATACCTACAAGGTTAAGCCCTAAAACGTTACAATATTTAGCCATCTAAATCTCTTGCAATGGCGTAGCAAAGTGCGGGTCGGCAAGTGCAGCACCTTTAGGGGGCGGCAAAATTTCACAATAAATAATAATAATATCTTGTAAATATTTGAGCCATTTCATATTTTGATAATGCAATAAAAGACATTGCTCTGCAAAAAAAGTAGATGAATAAAGTTTTAATTAAAGTCAGAGGTTTTGTTTTTAATTCTAACAAATATATTCTTTTTCAATAAAAATATAAATATTAACAGTATCGTTCTTGTTCTAATTGGAAGTCGATTTGCATTTTATATTCAATTCGCTAATAACTTAATCTTGTTGATCGTCAAGGTATAATCATAAGTGTTCTATACCTGTTATATCACGTGTAAGAATTTTTGTAATAATTAATCATTCGATATCATGTGAAAGAAGTCGTTCTCAGTGGCGTAGCGTGGGTGTCAGCCTCCTGGGGCCTAAGAAAATTTTACCGCCTTCTTATTTAGGTACTTTAATTTAAAAGACTATAATATACAGTAATTCTAAAAAACTTTTCGGCAAGAACAGTCATCATTATTGTGTATTGTACAGGTTACTAATAAAAAAGTCATATATATCGTCAAGGTATAATCATAAGTGTTCTATACCTGTTATATCACGTGCAAGAATTTTTGTAATAACACTTATGATTATACCTTGACGATATATATGACTTTTTTATTAGTAACCTGTAACCTATATATATATAATCACATTTATTACAAAAATTCTTGCACGTGATATAACAGGTATAGAACACTTATGATTATACCTTGACGATATATATGACTTTTTTATTTGTAACCTGTACAATACACAATAATGATGACTGTTCTTGCCGAAAAGTTCTTGCCGACGACTTCTTTCACATGGTATCGAATGATCTCGCAGAAATAATGCATTCAATATTTAAATGTAACATTTTAATATTCTCAATTTTGTTTCAGACACTCAACCAATGGATTTTTCAGGTAATCGTAGCGGCTCAGATACATTGGGTGGTCGTGATAAACGTAATGACGGTATTAGTGATGATAGTAGCTGTATATCTGATAATTGTAGTGATTGTGACAGTGATATTGATATTGTGGGTGATTCAAAGAATGTTACCCATAGTGGTGGTGTCGCAGACTCAGTTAGTGTTTATTATGCAGGTGCATAAAATTCATACAAATGGTAAAAACTATATTTTGTTCTTGCAAAAACAAAATTGATTCCAAAAAACAATGGTGAGAACATTTCAAAGTTTAAAAAAACATTTTTTATTTTGAAATTAATTGCAATTATTTTTAAAATTATTGAAATCTTTTTAACTAAAAATTTAAAATTCATTAAACGTCCCCGAAGAAACCTGAACATTATATAAGATCTGAATGTCCTTGAAATTATTGAATCGACTATTATTAAACATGGGATGCGGAAGGTGTTCGCAACAATGTGATTAATTGTGGCACGGAAGGCTCGGGCCTTTTATCTATTAATATAATTATATTCATTGCAATATAAACCTGATTATTACCAGGGGGTAGTCCTTCATTGTGAGACAATACATAGTGAATGGAGGTGTTAATGTGTGATTAATAAGAGAAGCTTAGTGGGGAGCTATTATAGGGACTACATACGTGCAACCTGTGCACGAACATTTTAAGGACAAATGAATGTTCGAAGTAGGTTGCTAGTCTGTATAGCTGTTGCAGAACAAAATTACATGTCCTTGATCTGGTTGCTGTAAAAATCAAAATTATTTTATACTTTGTGGGAGGAGTTTAATGTTGCAGTACAAGTTCCTCGTGTGTAGCGATATTTGCAACATATTATCTAAAATTTTATGTTTTCCTAATATTTTTTTATGTTTTATTACATAGATTGATTACTTTATTATATACTTTATATACTTTATTTTTTGTATTGATAACAACAAACTTGAAAAAAACTGTAGAGATACATACAAATAAACTAGTAGATAAATAAACTACAAATTAAATGAGATAGATAGAGACAAGATGACAAGTGATTGAATTTTTAAGATAGAGTAATAAAGTAATAAAGTAATGTTCCCAATATTGGTTGCACGTGTGTAGGCAAAATATTTTGTAGGCGGAGTTCATTGTTGCTGCGCAATGTTCCACGTTTGTAGCCTACTTTATAGTCATCTCGCAAATACCACCGATTAAATAAAGACATATTTCAACGGTCTGGAACTACGATGTCTCAGGCAAGTAGGCAGGTTTAACCCTGTACCAAGTTGAATTGAAGAGTGGAAATTTCAATTTTGAAAAGTATCGCACGATTTTAGTTTTATTTTTTACTAATAATTATCTAGTCACTAAAATCCACAAAATTTTTTTAGTTAATCCTTGTATTATCTTAAATTTTTTAAATAGCTCAAACATACTACTGCAAATATTTAAAAAGAAAATTGCCATGTAATTTTCCCAAATTAGGGTATACAAAAATAAAGATTAGATTTTTAAATTTTATCTGAAAAATTCTTGTAAAAATATTTTGTACATATTTTTTAGTATTTTAATAATTTCAAAAATTTGATTATACTTAAACATATATAGGTAGGGTCCGTCAAAAATTCCGACAATTATGACAACAATAATTTAAGGCGCATAAAATTTTCCAAAATAAAATTGCAATAATCAACTTTTGTACTTTACAAGGATTATTTTGGAATATAAGAAACGCTCCTAAGACATTTGGAATAAAATAAATAACTATTGTTTATTATGAATAAAATGGGAATAAATTCGGTTCAATGACATCAAAAGTGAACTAATCGGTCCGAAGACTATTGCAAATTTGCAATAGTTAGTACAAAATAAGTCATTTAGCTCAAAACACTTTTTTTTGGATACAATTAAGGACGTTTATGCGTGAGACTTGATAATAGATTATTAATAATGTTTCCTCGAAAATCCAAAACCACTTATCAATCATTTGAAAAAGGTATCAACGATTAAAAATCGCAGTTTTAACATGTCTTTTGGAAAATAGAATTTTTATATTTATACTTGTAACAACTATGTTAATAAATTAGACATTGTGATATTAATATTGCTTTGGAATATTCCTTGGAATTATACAGTTTATTTAATTGAATTAAAAAATAGTGTTAACGGACGTTATAATTAATTAATTATTATTTTGATCAACATAATTGATTTTATTTTTATTTCACGCTGAACAAATATCCACAGTTATACAAATTTAGGCTATGGGTTCGAATCCCGACATCGGCGGTTTGTCAATAATTCCTTCCACTCTACTCACATCCTCACATCCTTAGGCATCACAATGGACCTTATGGTCGAAGTGTAGCCCGTCCAGGGCAGCCGTTACAATCTATCTATCTAGGACAAAAAATGATGGATTTTGTAGAATTTTATAAATTTACATTCAAATTTAATATATTTGCACCAGTAAGTCACATTCTAAGCGTGTATATATTACGGAACATATCTATAATATTACATACAGTAATACTTAGATTGTTTCAACTGATTCATTTTTTTGAACAAGAGTGTACACTCAAATTCAATTTCAATCAAACTCAATCAATATATTTGAAACACTACGATAACATTTGTTTCAATGGTTCAAATTTTTTTGCAGTGGAGTGTACTATATTGGATTTTGCAGAATTAATGTACTACACCTAGCGCATGAACGTCCTTACTATGTATGTACTATATGTTATTACATTTGCACTTATAACTATATATAAATTATTTGTTGAATAATCGATTTTACTCAAATGAGCGTTTCACTTTCGATCATCACGAATCAGATGTATTCACTTCTCAACAAAATTTACGCACGCGATATACCCAATTTACTCTTCAAAAACATGCGTTGAATTTTTGACGGACTACCCTATACCATACTTTAGTTTTCAATAAGCACAAATTTTGAACAAAATATAGCTAACGAAACATAAACGTTCTGAGCTGAATAGAAGTAGCTTAAAAAAACTACAATTTTAAAATTTAAACAGTTCTGAGATAAACATCAGAAAACATTTAATGAGATATTTCTAATTTATTTCGATTCAAAAAAAAAACCGCATGTGTTTATATAGTCTGAATTGCACTTAGAAATCGCTGTAACGAATGTTTAAAAAAAAAAAACAATAGATGAGATATCATCTGTTTGTATTGGGATCTCTGATAATAGGCGTGGCTTACTAAATTGCATCTAGCGGTAAAAATATGAACTAAATGAAATAGTTAAAAAAATTATTTTAGCTTCTTTTTATTTTAAAATATAAAATAAAACTTTCAACGCAAGAAATTTGCAAATTTAAACTTAATACAGTAGAACCTCGATAACTTAAAGACCAGACCACAATAATAATTAAATATATATTAATATTATTTAGTTTGAAATATATCAGCTGTCAGCGTTTAACCTATTTGGTTAGTTGTTCAATTTCACCGCTAGATGTAACATCAAGAGTGTTAGAGATCCCAATACACAAAACTAATTAAAAGAACTTTATTAAGAACAGTAATTAACGTTTTAATAAATATAAGTACACATGTAGTAGAATGTATTAATTAATATAATTTATTGAATAATATCTGAAATTAATTTCAATGTAGGCTAAATTATTTATAGTTTATAAAAAGAAAATCAAATGTTAAATAAATATATAATTATGTTTACAAGGAATTCAAATTTTATTTTCATCATGAATTAATTATATCTACCCGTTTTCAATGAGTGTGTTTACCGAATACGATACGCTTTAAAGCGCGTCGACGCGCATTAAGTTTTTCTGGTCCAGCGAATACGCATTGATTGATTTTTATACCCGGTATATGTAAATATACAAGTGGTATATTAAGTTTTGTCCCAACATTATAACGCTTGATTGCACACATAAATGTTTGGAATAGGTGTTCAAAAAATGGCCTAATTCGACCATTTCTTCATGTCCGTCCGTCTGTGGACCCCATTTTTGAAACCATAAGAGATAAAACAAAAATATAAAGACAAAAAGTGTCCCTTTTTTAAAAATAAAAAAATAAACAACTTTTGTTTTTTCAGTTTTTGCGATATTTTTAAGGGGTAGTTACACCTTGGAAAAAATGCGAAAAAATTGAAGAAAATTTTTATTCTCGATTTTAAAAATAATCATTTTCTAGGGTGATTTTGGCCCAACAAGTACGAAAATCAGGTTCATTTTAGTTTCCGATCAACACATTTCAAAATTTACGTTTCTCAACTCATACAGTTTTACATTTTAGCACCATGGGTCAGATATCTTGAAAACCGTTAATCGTATCGAATTTTAACTAACAGCATCGTTTTTGCTAGGACCAAATTAGCTTGAAACGAAGTTTTTATCAAAATCGGGGACATACAATTTTTCTCCAATTTTTGCGATTTTTTAAGGGGTACCACTTGGAAAAAATGTGAAAAAAATTAAAAAAATTTGTATCATCGATTTTAATAAAAAATCATTTTCTAGGGTAATATTGACCTAAACAATACGAAAATCAGGTTCATTTTAGCGTCCGATCAACACATTTCAAAATTTACGTTTCTCAATTCATACAGTTTTAAATTTTAGTACCATCGGGTTAGTATATTGAAAACCGTTAATCGTATCGAATTTTAACCAACAGCATCGTTTTTGCTATGTCCAATTAGCTTGAAACGAAGTTTTTATCAAAATCGGGGACATACAAATTTTCTCCAATTTTTGCTATTTTTTAAGGGGGACCACTTGGGAAAAATGTGAAAAAAATGCAAAAAATTTGTATCATCGATTTTAATAAAAAATCATTTTCTGGGTAATATTGACCCAAACGATACGAAAATCAGGTTCATTTTGACGTCCGATCAACACATTTCAAAATTTTCGATACTCAATTCATACAGTTTTACATTTTAGCACCATGGGTCTGGTATCTTGAAAACCGTTAATCGTATCGAATTTTAATCAACAGCATTGTTTTCGCCGGGTCCAAATTAGCTTAAATGGTAGTTCTTATCGAAATCGAGGACATAAAACTCTTCTCCAACTTTTGCGATTTTTTAAGGGGTAACCCTTGGAAAAAATTTGAATAAAAATTTTTTAATAAATAATCATTTTCTAGAGTAATTTTGACTCAAACGGCACGAATATCAGATTCATTTTAACGTCCGATCAACACATATTACTGAATAATAAAATATATAATATTACTTACAGTAATACTTGTTTCAATTGGTTCAAATTTTTTTGAAGGAGAGTGTACTATATTTAAAGTTTCAAAGTTTCACTAAATAAAATATATATATATATATATATATATATATATATATATATATATATATATATATATATATATATATATATATATATATATATACTATATAATAATAGATATATATATATACTATATAATAATAGATATATATATATTCTCCATAAGATCATGTTTAATTTGAGGATACAAAATTTTTCAATCCAATCATTTTCCTAAACATTTCCTAGAAGAAATGACTCAAGTTTCTACCACGTAATAATATACTAAATAAAATAGACAATATAAAAAAAAGCTCAAATGCGAAGATTATTCATATAACAATGCACAAAATGATAAAATTTTAATATAAAATAATAATAATAGAAATAAGTATAAATTTCTATAATGTATTCAATTAAAAGTCATTTGATATACCTTTATCTCTGATAGAGAATATTATAGAAATGCAAACATAACACTTTGTGTAAAATTAATAAAAAGACCCCCTTCAGTTTGACCTTTTGCTAATATTAACCCCCTCGCTGACAATGTTTTTAATTTAAAAACATCAAAGTGGTATAGGTATCGTATATTATAATATAAACACTAGGTAGTTTTGTTATTATATGAACACTCTATTATAAAAGGAAGATAATTGTGATTGTGTAGTGAAAATTTTATTTTCAGGCACTGTTGACTGCATGTTGTTGAGTTTATTTTTCATCATTCACTGAATTCGCATTCAATGTTTTTTTGTTTTGTATTCTTCTCCTATAATTCTAAATAATATTATTATGATATAACAACATAAGGTATAATAGGTTTAGTAACAAATAAAGATTTAAGTCACTGATTATTATTATTAACCCTATTCTTATCTGATAAAATCTGTTTATGGTCGTGTTTAGTGCAACTAAATCCTTAATTTGAGGGTAGAGAGAAGGAGCACCGACTCTATGTATCAAAAGTCTGTCAAAAAGTCATAAATTGAGGTGGCGACACTGTACCAAAAAGTATAAACCATAGACATATAGTATTACTAGACTGCGCGATTCATATACTTTCTGTATTGAAAAGTTGTACCAACTTTAGAAACAGACAGCCTCTGATCTGCAGTGTTTCTATCTTTATTCCACTGTGAATGAATGACAGAGATAGCTGTACTTTAACCGTATTTGTATCTCTTTCAAATGATGGAACATAAATTTCATCGAATGCGCAGTCTAGTATTATATTATGTCTATGATATAAACTTTAAAAAATCGCTAAAAGTTATAAGTGGATGGTAGAAATATACAATGGACCATAAGATCGAAGTGTAGCCCGTCCAAGAAGTAGAAATAAGCAAAGAAATTTGTATAGTACACTATAGCACCATTTTGGCCACTTTTTGAACTACTATTTAGTGCTGTCAGATTGACACTTTTTCAATTTGATCCCCATATAAGATGGGCCTCCTTCTGCTACCCTACATAATCCTTAGTAAACTATGTAAGTTACTAGTATATCTTGGTTTTTGTCAGAACACTTGACAGATTAAGCAATTTAGATTGTGATGCCATTTTGCTTAACAAGGGCTGCCAGGTTGGGGGATTTCCCTCTAAATTTAATAAAGCCTAGTAAAAAATTTAGGTGATTTGTTATTGAGATTGTCGTATTTTTAAATTGATTTAGCCAATACTTTTTGGTAATCACTGTTTCATCACGTAATTGACAACTACTAACTTTTAAAATAAGTTAAACTCTAGGTTCAAAATAGTATGCTACTGTGTCGGTTCTATTTCTAAATCTATCGACTCTACTACGGAATCTATATAATATTATAGAAGTTAGAAATAAGCTCATAAAAATTATAACTTCTCGGAATAAAAATTTTATACTATTTCTCAAAATTTCATTTAGAAATTGGAGAACAAGCAAAAGTGCGCCTAATTCTATATATCAAAGTCTTCAAATTTTCAGCGTTGGCAGCCTTAATTTCTAGCGAATGATTAAAATTTTAAATATTTTATTTTCATAATTATACATGCATTTATAATTAAACAATTTTATATAAGTGATTTTAATAAACCGTTGTACAAATGATGGCACGTGTCTCCACTTATGCTGTCAATTATGTAACACGTGCCTTCCGAAAAACATACCCTTTATCAATCCAAACATTCCAAACAATTACACATGTTTCATTCTGCGAACATCATTTTTGTTCAACAATTATTTATTTGAAAACTAAATAATTTGATATTTCTTTTGTCCGGTGCCATGAGCTTCGTTCACATGTAATTAGAAATTGTTAAGTCGGATCCGACAGGTATGTGTTTTTCTATGAGTCAAACTCATTTTTATCTTGTTTAAAGTAATATTCAATACAATCACATGACAAAGAGGGGTGGGGGTTTTTACGAGGTGGCGTGCGAAGAGGATCATGAAGAGGACGTAACTCGAGGTAACTTTTCTGCAAATTGAATTTTTGGATACAATTTACTTTGTATTGTGTCCAAATCGATAGCAAAAACTTTAACTCTCAGTTATCATTAGTTGTGGGCAATATCTTTATCGTCAGTATTTTTATCGTCTTTGGCCAGTATTTTTATCGTCTAGCAATGACAGTATACATGTCTTTTTAATGCCGGCAGTACACACTCATCGAGGCAAGGCGAGACATAACAAGCACGAGAGTGTGCTGACAATGCTCGGTCTGCCTTTTATCGACTCGTCCACGCTCCATGAAATGTCGGCTTTTTAACACGAGTCAAAGAAAGCGAGTGATGAATACCTTTTGTACCCATTAATCTTAATAGTAGAACACGAAAATAAATAAAAAGTGTATAAATTTATGAATCTTTTTTATTCTGATTTTCATTACACATTTGAATAATAATTATTTTTAATAGTTTAATCAAAAAATTACTACTCCGTAATTTTTTATTTAAAAAATGTCATTTTTCAGATATACTGAGGTATACCAACGTAATTTCTGGCCAAGCGTTGACTAATTGACGAGAACTGTATTGCCGGCCGAACACACAGCGAGAGTGTACACAGCTCCACTCATGGCTCCTTGCCTTCGAATGTCTCGCCGAGTGTGTACTGCCGGCATAGTAATCGATAATCGAGTGTATTTTGAAAAAAATTAAATAATTTGGTTACAAAATATTTGGCGAGCTTTTTACGATCTAACCGCCTAAAATCGTACATGAAAAACACATAACTCGTAAACTAATATCACAAATCAACTTGATTTTTGTGTTTTTTTAGTCCAAGGTTTATTTCCTGTATATTTAAAATGGGTTTTATAAATTTACCCCCAAGTTTGTATCGGTTGGAAATATTGATCACAGAAAAAAAAATTTTGGTACAGGTGCTCATAAAATACTAAATACTCTTTCCGGATTTAGCAACAGAATAACTCTAAAACGAACAAAAAGATAACTGAACTAAAATTTCTCGAACGTATTCTAGAGCAAAACCAAAATATCGTGGTTGAGAAAAGACAGCGACAGTTCAAATAAAAAATAATTCCTTTTAGAAAACAAAAAACTTTTGTTGAATAGTTTTGCGACAATTTCAACTCAAACACCTGTAAATACTTTTAGATTGCAGAAGCCTACATGTAAATATACTTACATATAAATTTTCAAACAGTGCATATGTTAATAAAGAACTCAGTATATTAAGGGTATTGAAACAATTAAATCAGTTGTTATATTTTGTTCTTTATTGATAAATAGACTTATTGAAATAATATATAATTAATAATAATAACAAAATCATAAATTTTGCCAAAATATTGTTAACCTTCTCCACTAGACCTCTTCTGTATTTCTTGATCAATTTCTTTCAACACTTTGTGAACTTTTTTTGGATTAATCAAAAACCATACCCATAAAAAGTGTTGGTAGTTGAACCATTTATCGTTTGATACTCGTTTCTAAAAAACAATAAATAAATTTGAATTGACCGCGTAATTTTGAAAAGATTGATCTCGTTATTACCATAATATTTTTAAATTTAGTTGTTAAACTTTCTAGAGTTTCTGTATCCATTTCCAAACGTTTCTCAATTCGATGTATCAATTTTAATACATTTATATCATCAGCTACAATTCGATTTGAATGTTCATCGGAAAATATTAATTTTAACATTGGTTTTAATTTCATTTTCCTACATATGGAGAAAATTTGTTAAAATCGTAATGTTTCTGATTGTAACTAAAACAATCTCGATTATCATTAATCGGTAATAAAAGAAACTGTTAAAGGTACGTTTTCGTCGGTTGCGACTAACGCGATGATTGTTCAACGATTATTGTTTAACCATTTCGCAGATAAATCATTCTAGAGGAAGGTTGTGTTTAACAAAATGGGTTAGAATTTGAGTAGACGATAAAAGATAATTTAAATGCCTTTTAATTTAGGAGATGGAAGATGGTTTTCCAAATTCATTGACAATCTCAATCCATATATATATGGGGAACTATATGTCTACCCTGAAAAAATGGGTAAATATTCGAGTAATTGACACTACCCACCTAAAAATTGGCGGAAACAGAAATTCCGATAGAGAAATAATGGGAAAAATCTATCCGAGTGAGGAATAATAAGAATGTTAAGGAGTTGAGGCTTAGATATAAGCTTATTTGGCAGGTTTCTGACTCCCCCCGTCACTATTATTACTACTACGCCTTTCCAAAAAAAAATGTAGATCCGTTTTAATTTAATGACAACCAATTTCTAAAAACTTACAATGGAATAATTGTATTTTGAAAAAGTTCCCATTCCATTTTGAATATATATTTTTGTTGTCGTTTAAAATTCATTTCAATTTGTTCACAATTCTGTGATAAACTTCTAAAATTTTCTGGTTCACTATCATCGTTATTTCGTACGATTTTCGATAAAATTTGTAAAAATTCATTTATTTTTAAAATATTTTTGGGTTCTCCAACTATAGTCTTATATTCATTAATTACTAAATCCATTTGTACCTGAAAAATGTGAACACAAATTTTATTTCCATGACTTTCCGGTTGAAAACTCAATGCTAATTTTCGAACATCAAAAATTTCGTATTCTGATATGTATGAAAATTGTTTTCTAGATTAATAACGACCCAAGAAAAACAAAAATCTGATTAAAATTACAATATTTTTAAAGTTATAATCCTTGAAATGAATTCCCAATTGGAATTATTAGTCCAGAAAATAATTGTCTCGCATAATATGAGATTACAGTTTTACTCAAATCCAGAAACAAATCGATTAATAAACCCATAATCTTACCATTCGTTTTTTTAAATTTGATTGATCATTTGATAATTGTCGTACTGTATCCAAAATTATATTCTGATTTTGTTTTAAACCATCCAGAATAAAATGTAAAAATCCATCTAAAATGCGACACTGATTACGAACATTTATAACGTGATGTGACAAACTTGTTATTTTTTCATTAATTGCCCTAAAAATATTCAGTAATTAGACTTGACGCCCGACAAAGGTGCCGAAAATTAACAAATAAATACTTGTAACAAA
This sequence comes from Nineta flava, assembly GCA_963920215.1. Classification (NCBI taxonomy): domain Eukaryota; kingdom Metazoa; phylum Arthropoda; class Insecta; order Neuroptera; family Chrysopidae; genus Nineta; species Nineta flava. The sequence goes on along the minus strand of OY986043.1, from coordinate 90,885,788 downwards.
GTTTTAAGAAAAGCAGTCCTTGACGGGAAGAAATATTATGTTACTCAGTTATAAGGACTTGACACAATTTTTAAGGGCAAAGCCACAACTTTTATTTGTATTTCCAAATATTATAGACCCACAACATTATGTGCGTCGACGGCTTCTTATAATCTAAAGGGTAAGTAATATAATGGTAAATTTTAACTTACAAACGTCGATCTAATTTAACTGTAGTATATTCCACCAAAACACCGGATACTTTATTATCAACCATTTGAGCGATACATGGCCTCAAATAAGTATTCATTGACGACATATCTTGTTCTAATAATTCGACATTCTTTTGCATTCGTAATATTTCAAACCTAAAATTTTGTTTAATAAATACGCATAAGCATTTCAAAATGGTCCTGTAGTTTTTATATGAAAAGTTACTTTCGGCCAATTTCTATAAAACTTTGGAGAAATATTCTGTGAATCCTTCTGAATAAGTCTCGATGTGTACAAGATTGGATTTTTACTCCTTTTCCGGGGATTTTGAAAAAGTTCAAACTTTAGTTCTTTTTGAGAGTATTAGTGGGCAAATAGGAAGATTCAAATTGGTTAATGAATCTATTTTCACCGCCCTAGTTTATAACTTTAATTCAAAAATGGTAAGAGAAAACAGTTAACTATAAAAATGATTTGAAAGCCACTTTCCACATAAAAAAACTGTACGCTCTTTCCAAATTACTTACTCAATTTGATTAACGGATAAATTAGGGTTTTCGAAAGTTTTCATTGTTTCGTAAGCACTCTTATGATATTCTAGTTCACATAATGATACAATGTATAGAGTCATATTTTCTGTTAAGGCCCGTTTATATTCGTTTAATTTTGCAATTAATAAATCATTCGGGTATAATTGTGGCTGAGGATAATTGAAACCAGTTTTCATGTAATTGTATAAAAAGTTTTGGAGTAAATCAATATTTGATTGTGAACTTAGTATAAAATGATCAGCGTACAAACTCTAAAATTTATAAAATACGGCGTTTATTAATTTAATAAATTTTTAAACAACCATACTTGGTTAAATGAGACCGTAAAGGATATATCAGTTATAGAGATATCTCAATAGCCCAAATCGAATGGTGTACATTTCACATTCACTCGAAAAATAACCAAGATATCCAAATTATTTGGTTTATTGTTTGATCTTGTCAAGTTCTAGAAGAATCAATCATCAAAACTTGGCGCCCAGAATATAACAAGAGCTCAATATATGATTCCCATTTAACCAAGTGTGATCAAGTATTTCGAGAAAAATAAGTATACTAACAGATGAACTATGATAAAAATTTGCTAAATCTAAAACCGCCTTTTTTAAACTATCCTGAGTGACATTCAAATCTGCACTTAATTTCATTAAATTTTCATTAGAAGTTTCAGATTCAACAGACAATGATATATTTTCATCGTTTAATAAATGAATTTCATCGTCTAAATTTCCATTATTATCCCTAGAAAATTTTGTTTTAATATATAAATCTTACTACAGACTAAAAAAAAAGGATTACATTTCAATTTCAATCAAAGCTTCCAATTCTTTTAAATATTCCTGTTCATCTTTGAATTCTTCTTCTAAAAACTGTAAATCCTCCTCATCCAAATCCAATAAACCCGGATACATATCTTCAATTTCACAAGTGGCTTCATCAAGTTGTTCATCGTCCAAAACTAAATTCCGTTCTTCCAGATGCATGTAAGTATTTAACTCACCACTCGATATTAAATTATCACTTGTTACATTTTTACAGAAAAACGTTAAGACTTCAACGATTTCTTTATCATCAAATAAATGTTGTACCTTAGCTACAGTACAATTATCAGACCTAATTTTTAAATTTTTCAAAGTATTTATGAAGTCAATCGGTGTAACTGTTGATTCCTCCATTGTGCAACGTTATAATAAGTTTGGAAATCGTGAAAATTAAAATCAAGTAACAATTATTCATAAACAAATAATAAAAGTCATTTAATTATTTAAATAACAAGAAAATGTTTAAAACAATATTTTTTATGGTTTTAAAAAGTTGTTGATAAATTCAAAATTCACAAATACAAAACATTTAAAGTAATTTGTTGGTAACACTGATTATGTACACTCAGAGACACAAAAATTGAAACCTTCTGCTTTCATTTTAGTGGCTTGTTAGACCATAGACAAACAAGAAGTTTTTCTTTTTTAGGCGCTCTGCTAAATAGAATCGTGGTAGTAAATCTTTAATAGGTCACGATGGGCTCGCTGTGGTCTCATTTAAATTTTAGGTTGAGTTATAACGATGAATTGGTTTTTTTAGCTTTAACAATCAAAAGAAAACATAAATAGGAATGTATTTCCTCTTTTGTACTGTGGGCCACAAATCAAACGCTTATTTTTTCAATGTTTAATGTGAAAATATCTATAGCGAGATTATATAAAATTTTATATAGGGAGTGAAATGAAAATTCAGATTATACAATGTCATTTTTTTTTTAAATTATCAGCTATGTGACAATCGGCAATCATCGACATTATTAAGATAGGGGATATCAATTTATTTTCAATTGAATATCGAAATCAAGTCTATAAGTTAATACATAAATTGTAACTTTGCTAAATGCTTCTAACATGATACTTTTCTAAAACAAAAATTTTTCAAATGCTTTAGGGAATCTGAAAGGAGAATAGATACGAAAGAAGGAGTCATAAATTTGAACATCTCAAGTGTGTAAGTAGCCACGATTAATTACCGAATAATACAACAATGTATTTTAAAAGCTGTTTCACTTTTTAAGCCTCTCAGTGTATAAAGCATGCACCATCAAGATTCCAGTTTTTCAAATTTCAAACTGTAAATATTTCATAATTTAGAATTTGTATTCCAAGTGTATAAAAATTTGTTGAACTTGATCTTTGATAAGTGAAGCAAATTTTCCAAACATATGTGAAAACCCATTAAAATTTCTCTTCTATAAATACCAATCCCACATTAAAAAAGATTTAGAATAAGAAAAATCCGATGATGAAGAATCATGTAAAATTTACGATAATACAGCTGGGTAACGTTAAAATAACACAAAATAGCTTTAACCGTTTTACAGGCCCAAAAGCATAAAAGGTAAAAACAAAACAATTCTCCGGAAAATCTCTGAACCATAGACGCATACTACGTCTATGCCTGTGAACAAAACAAACAGCTGATAACGTTTGACAGTAGTTGTTATTCCTATGAAATGCAAAGTAGTAAGTCAACTAATATAATTGCGTTGTCATGTTATTCCGTATTCGTGAACTTTATCAAATACGTTGAATAAGAAATCAGCACACTAGAGAATTCTCCAAAAGTAAAACGTATTAAATTACAAATAAATGATTGTGACCATAATTAACAGAAAGTGAAATGGCTGACAGTAAGGAAAATGATAAAGGAAATGCGAATGAAGATAAAGAATTAGATGAACTATTAGATAGTGAGTTTTTTTAACATTTACAATTTCTATAAATTATTTCGTTATGTAAGGTAATTTATATAAAATCGAATTTACACTAAGATTACGATATTCGAGCCGATAAGTTTCCAAGATCGATGTATGTATTTTTCCTTTGGTTCAAAAAATAGAAATCTCCCAGAGTTTTATAGATATTTGATGACGAAATTTCCATATCGAACTGTGATTTATTCACCAAAATGTACCTGTGGAAACTTTACGATTTCCGAAGCAACAAAATATTTGCTTTGCAAATAGTTTACTGCCTTCTTGTACGAATGAAGTTTTTTGATATGTCTTTTAATTTTTCTAATTTTAAAAAGGAAAAATTATTCAAAATATATCACATGCATCGGATGTTATGAATTTTTCAGGGACTTACTATTTTTTTAGCACGGAATTATTTACCGGAGGTATCCCCACCGAAGACTGACTTAAAATACTAAATTGTGATTATAGATGTAAAGTCTTTCAGAGAATGTAAACATTTTTAAGTTCGTGATCTTGTAAACTGGATGAGTTATTGACAAATTTTACTTTTTTGTTTTTTTGCATCGGAAATTGTCAATCTTGTCTTAAAATTACAAAACTAATAGTTTCGCTTCGAATATCGTAAAATTATCAAGTTGATTTTTGTTGTTAAAGTAACAAGTTAATATTTAGGTGCTTTGGAGGATTTAACGCGAAACCCTATAGTGCCTGCTAAAGAAAGTACAACGAAAAAAGATGACGCAGAAGAAGTCGAAGAGATTGAAGAAATTGGGGAAGCAAATATGGGAGAATTTAATGCACAATGGAATGATGAGATTAAGAAGTTAGCAGCCAATTATGAATCCACAATGGAAGCGTTGTTGGGTCAATTTGCTCAAGGTGGACCTGCCCCATCGAATCAAGATGTAAATAGTAGTATAAAAGAATTGGCAGGTAAAATTTTCAAAGTATAATTTCGTAATAGAATATTGATATTTTCAATATTGTGTTAATCAGAGGCTGCTAGTCAAGCATTCTTAAATGAAGGCAAAGCGAATGATGAAGTGACTGCTACAATTGCTGAGACATTAAAGAATTTATCACAAGGTGCTGAAATGGCTATGAATAATGAATTATCCGAAGAACATATTACGAGTATGTTTTCAAATATGGGTTTATCCGAAGAGGGTAGTGGAGATGGTGGTTTTATGTTACAAGGAATGATGCAGGCCTTATTATCCAAAGAAGTACTATATCCTGGTTTAAAAGTAAGTTTATTACCCTAATTTCAATCCGACATGTTTCTCTAAAAGTTTGGTGACTTATGATGTAGTATTACATTGTGGTACTTCCAACGTTTTCCTTACTTATTAGTAAAATTGCGTTTTCCAGGAAATAGCAGATAAATATCCAGCGTGGTTAGAGGAAAATCGTGCTAAATTAGATGAAACACAATTAGATCGATACACCAAACAATGTGCTTTAATGAAAACCGTATGTACGGAATTAGAACAAGAAACGGAAACAGATAGTGCAGATTTGAAAAAAGAACGCACAAATAAAGTTTTAGTTCTAATGCAACAAGTAAGTCAACTTATTTATAGAAGTTTGTTTTAAATATTGAAAATAACAAATTTTTTGTTTTTCCTAGATGGAACATTTAGGTGAAGCACCAGCCGATTTAGTAGGTAAACCAGCAGGGAATGTTTTAGATCCACAAGGAGCTTGTTGCTTACAATAGTTAATAAATTTTAGAAAGTAATTGTCGTTTTTTTTAAGTTTAGAAATGGGGAAATGTTTTTTTTTTTTCGTTTTTATAAATAGAACATCAAGAAATTTTAGACTTATAAAAGATCTTTCCCAAGACAAATGGAAAAAGATGTTGGCATTCTGAACAAATGTGTCCGTTGACAAAGTCATTTATATCAAAAAATCAGTTAAGTTAACCCTTTTTGCCATTTGTTTTGTGAGAGACCTTTTACTGAAAAAAATTTTAAGTCTTTTTTAATTATTTATTCTCTCATAATTAATATATTACTTGTATAAAAATACCGTAGCGTTAAAAAAAGGTTGTAAATTGGTTGCAATCAATAAAAATCCTTCACGTTTTATAAACTATTCTGAACATATTTTTGTTTCTTAAAAAAAAAACCAATTATTTCTTTAGTTTTGAGTCAATCAATCGAATATAGTTTCACAGGATTAATTGCACTTATGGAGGAGGTTAAATAATTCAGTACTCACGACTACTTACAAAGTTCAAAATCTTTAATCAGGTCGTGTGTCACATATGGAACAGAATCTTGGGTATTGAATACCGCGATAGCAAAGCATTGAGGAACTTTTATCGCCGGATACACATTTGGACCAATATTAGAAGATGGAAAGTAGCGCAGACGAAACAACAAAGAACTAGATAAGCTCTGTAACAGTCAAGATATAGTACGAAAGCAAGGCGTATCCAATGGTCACATCGATGGTTCCAAGTCGTGGAGAAACATCTAAAAGCCTTGTATACATGTGGATGGAGCAGCAAACCTAAAGATAGAAGTGTGTGGAGAAGTATTCTGAGGGCAATAAATTATAAACAAATAAATACACGTAATAACCTTTTAAGAAAATCAGTCCTAGACGGGGAGAAATATTATCCTACTCAGTTCTTTACAAAATTTTTGCGGTCGAAGCCGCAACGAGTAAGATAGATAGATATTATGGTCCATTGTGCTCCCCATTCTACTACAGTCTGACGAGATTCGCTTCTCCCATGTTCTTATATTCGGGGTGAGATGCACCGAATATCTTGTATCTGCTGTATAACACAGAGGTTCGCAGTCAAATATAATGTGGCTGGATGTTTCTTCCTCCTCGCCTCACAATCAGCACACAATGGATCCGTTATGGAGTCCCATTGTGTGTAGATCCTTCCGCAGTTGCATCCTGTTCAGCTTCAGTGCATCGAGAGATAACCTCTTGGTTGCATTCCGAAGCAGTATTTTCCCGAGCTTTTGCTGCGGGACATTTTCCCAGTGATCACGGTGTTTAGCATTTATCCACTCGTTGATCACCTGTTTACACGCAGTCCTTGGAATTCCTAAAATAGGCTCTGGGCCCAGAAGGTAGGGTATTCCGACTCCCTTCTTTGCTAAGGTATCTGCTTTTTCGTTTCCTTCGAAACCACTGTGATCCGGCACCTAGATCAATTTAACATTGTTTCATTTTGCCATCTCCAACAGTTCCTCCAGACAATCCTTGACTACCCCTGAAGGTGACCTCAGTTCCAAGCAAGGCTTTTAGAGCAGCTAGACTGTCCGAGAGAATACATATGTTTTGGTTTATGTAGCCTCTACGTATGTTCTCACGGACGCAAGGCGGTATGCCGTAGACTTCTGCTTGAAAGACTGTTGCATATTTCCCCAAGTTGTGGCTTATCGCAACAAGTAATGGTAGTATTCAATAAATTCGTTAAAACAATTGGATTCCGAAAATATATAATTATGTAATATTTGGCTCATAAATACATTTGTGTTATATAACAGATAAACTTCACTTCACTTCTCAAACTTATTTCACGTCTTCAGCGTTAGATAATGCTGCAACACCCGGTAATACTTTTCCTATAAACAAAGAAAGAATAAAATTTTTAATGTTTATTTTAGCATTTAATAGCATTCACTAAATTTACCTTCTAATAATTCTAAACTTGCACCACCTCCAGTCGATACGTGGGATACTTTTTCTTCAGTTTTGTATTTAACGCAACACGTAGCTGTATCACCTCCACCAATTATACTGACAGCGCCTGCAGCAGTGGCTGCTACAACTGAGTTCATAATAATTTCAGTTCCATGTGAAAATGCATCAAATTCAAAAACACCAGGAGGTCCATTCCATACAATTGTTTTAGCTCTCAAAATTGGTTCTGTGAAGGCTTGTTGAGTTTTTGGTCCAACATCAAGTCCCATCCATCCATCTGGAATTCCTTCTTCAACAGAGGCAGCTCCAACCTAAAGTTGATGGTGCATACGAATTATGTTATTCTTAATTCCGAAAAAATATATTTGCTTTTGAAGTGAAACTTCTTAGTGACGTATCTGTTTTAAATCTTTGTTACACTAAAGGGGAAATGATTCAATAGAGGGGAAATAAGAGACGAGCCTTGAGTGCGAGAAAGAAAGGAATTGCATTTTACATTTGTATAAGGAGAACCTGATTACGTGTAATTAGGTTCATTCAATTAGCATTGTGCGATCTTCGTAAAGATAGACAAAAACTATTAAAATTTAATACATACATTAGCGTTTTCTGCAAATTTATCAGCAGTTACAAAATCAACAGGCAAATGAATTTGCACATTTTTGCTTTTAGCCTTATCCATTAAATTTTGTACAATTCCAGCACCTTTCTCATCGAATAAGGATCCACCAATTTTCATATTATTGATAACTTTAAGGAATGTAAATGCCATACCACCGCCAATAATCATTTCATCAACTTTTTCTAATAAATTATCGATCAATTGAATTTTATCTTCAACCTTTGCACCACCCAAAATTGCAAGGAATGGTCGAGCTGGATTATCTAAGGCTTTTGCAAAATATAATAATTCTTTTTTCAGTAATAATCCAGCAGCACGAATTTCAAATCCTTCACCCATCATCGAACTGTGTGCCCTATGTGCTGTTCCGAAAGCATCATTTACATAAATATCGGCTAATTTTCTTAGGGATTCTCTGAATCTTTTCACATCATCTGCATTTGCTTTAACCTAAAAATAAATTTATTGAATATTCAATCAACAATATTGTGGAGTTTGTACTTTGCTTTGAAAATAAATTTTCGAGGTATGAATTTTATAATCGAGATTAACAGAAAAAAACAACAAATTTTGATAACGCGCTTCATTTTGGAGACATTCATGGGCAATATTTTACATCTGTTACCCAACTTAAATCGTTATTACGTTTAAAAGCGTATCGATCCGTGGAAATAGTAATACTTTCGAACAAACTAAAAATTCACTTTCGCAGGTATTAAAAAAAAATTTTAGATCTTACCTTTTTACCTTCAGAATCAACTCCTTTACCTTCTTCTTCTAAATGAAATCGTAAATTTTCTAATAAAATAACGGAACCGTCTGTAGGATTTTCGCAAGCTGCTTCAACTGTTGGTCCAACACAATCGTCTAGGAAAGTAATTTCTCTATTGGATAAAAAAAAAATTGGCGTTAGTAGATTAAAATTTTTTAAATTTATCATTTAACTCACTTGGATAGTTGTTCTTTTAGAACAGGCACACATGGTTTCATAGAATATTTACAATTTCGTAATCCATCTGGACGTCCCAAATGTGAGGCTAAAACAACTGATTTTGCACCTTGATCTAAAATGAATCGAACTGTGGGCATAGCACTAACAATACGTTGCGTATTTGTAATGACACCATCCTTTAGCGGTACATTGAAATCAACTCTAAACACAGGAAAAATTTATTTTAAAATTTATGAAAATATTTATTATATTTTCCACTTACCGAATAAAAACTCTTTTTCCACCGAAACATACTTTTTCAATACTTAATTTATTCAAAGCCATTATGATTACCACAGATTTTTTTGGAGATTTTCTTGAACTGAACAGAAGAAAATAAAATTTAAACTAAAAAAGTACGAACTGACTATTGACTTCGACTTCTAAAAGTCAAATCAAAGTCAAAAGTTGTATTCGATTCAAATTAGTGGAAAGGAACTACATCTACGGATAATTTAAGAGTACATAATCATTTCCAAAAAGTTTATTTTTATTTATAAAAAAAAGATTTTATGGAAAAAATGTATAAATAAAAAATATTTTCCAATGATTCCAAAAAACATGTTATATTTTATTTTTTAAATCAGCCCACTTTATAAAATTCATTATTTTAAGGTGCATCATAATATTTAAATAGTGATGTAACGAATCCGTAATTTTAAGAATTTAAGAATATATACAAAATATTTCGATAGATTCTCTAAATTCAATTCAATTCAATACAAAACATAAATGCAATTATTTTTTAAAATACAAACTTTCATTTGCATATTTAATTGTTTTTGTAAAAAGAAAAAAATCTTATAGTTCTGGAAATTGCCCTTAGTGTTTTTTGGGGCTCCTAATTGAACATGCTACGGCCCCCTGTAGTGAGAGTTCTACAACCTGCCAACATTTATGTCTTTCAGGCATATATTGAATACTACCAAAGAATACAATATACAATCAGAGACTATACAATACTACCAAGCTTTCAGGTCTCATTTTTTAGTTTTTTTCTAAATATCTCAGAAACTATAATTCAAATTATAAATTGAATTCAAATTATAAATTGACTATGTTCAACCAGGATTTAATAAAGTCTGGGGGTTTTAAAGTCCATAACTACTATAAATTTATACAAATATTCACATGTAAATAGACATTTACAATTTGACATTTGTAATTTTAAAGGGTGCAAAATCTACAAGTGTATCACATTTTTACTTAAAAATTTAAACTCAACGGGAAGAAGTTTAAAAATGTCTTGTAAAATTTATTATGATTTGTAATTGATATAAATCTATTAGGATCTGTTTTGAAAACTTTATCAACTCGGATATCGCCATCTTGCTTTTAAATAATGCAATCGATCAATTGCTCCCACATCAAAAGTCTTTGCAAGTTAATTCACTTTTTCCCCGATAGTCGGAACATCACTATATTTAAAAGTATAGTAAAAACGTCTGACAATTTTCAATTTCGTCTTTAATATCAATATTTAATTAAAGTATCGATAAATGAATTCAATTAATCTCGTGTTTAAGTCAATACTTACAATTTTTAACAAGAATCGTAAAGCTTCTTCGAACAAATAACAAATTAAATATCATCATGCTATCTCTGTCAAATTATGTCGAAAAATAATATCTCTCTCTTTGTTTTTTAAACAAAAATTCAGTCGTTTCTTAAGAGTTGAGGTAGTCGGTTTAATTATTTGTGTGACATTTAACACGTGCAAAATGAATAAACGAAAAAATAATCAATTAAATGATCCCGAAATCATTTTAGCAGCTCAAGAAATCAAATTTGCTAAGATATTGGCTGGCAACGATAAAAAATTGCGTGATAAAACATTACGAAGATTGCAAAAATGGCTTAATTACCGTTCCCAAAGTTCCATGGGTAAGATTATTAGGCGGCTTTTTACATGAATGAATTTATCTAATTTAATTTATCTGTTTTTAGAATTTTCCGAAGGAGATTTCATGCGATTATGGAAAGGACTATTTTATTGCATGTGGATGTCCGATAAATTGATACCACAGGTAAGGAATTTGTGTATGTGAGGTTAAGTTTTTGGTTACAATATTTTTTTGATATTGTAGGAAGAATGTGCTGAAATGATCGCAAGGTTGGTGCATAGTTTAAATAAACCTGGATTAGCAGTATTATTTTGGGAATGTTTTCTTAAAACTATGATTAATGAATGGTTTGGTATTGATCAGTTACGTTTGAACAAATTTCTAATGGTAAGGAGACTTTTTTCATAGTTTTATAAACCGTATTACAATAAATTTTGAATATTTTAGTTAGTACGACGAGTTTTACGAGAAACATTAAATTTTACGAAGAAACATAAATGGGATATAAATATGGTCAAAAAATTCAGTACAAGTTTAACTGACACCATTTTAAATCATAAAATTGTTGTACCCTTGGGGTTATCATTGCATTTTATTGATATATACTTAGAAGAATTGGCTAAAGTAAGTAAATATTTAAAATTAAAGTCCAATTTGAATTTATTTGGTAACTTTCATGAAAACCTGATATGTAAGCTCCTGGCCATTGACAAGATATGAGAGAAGCGAATCTCGTTAAGGTCGAAATGCAATACTGATTATACCCCAAGATATATCTATCTAAAATATATATATTAAAATATTAAAAATATATTTAATATATTTTAAATATTAAATTATTAAATAATAATAAATAAATAATATTAAATAATTTAAAATGATTTTAGGCGTCAAATAAAGGATTGAGTAAAGAAATATTAACAGAATTTATTCGACCTTTCGCCAAACAAATGGGACTTTTAAAACATGACTGTGTAACAAAACATATTGCAAACAATATTTTTCGATATTTGTTAAAACAATCGGATGAAGGTATCGATTATCAGGAAAAATTTAAAGCATGGCATGCGGTAAGTATTATATTTTCGTCGAAAATATTGTACGATATTCAGTTATTTATATATTTTTTTCGTATTCTAGAGAGGTTTCCCTGGTGGTACAATAGATGCGCTACAAAAAGTTGAAGAACCGCTAGATGATGATATTGAAAATGAAGAAAATCAATGGGAAGTAGATGATACAAATCAAGATGACCTACCAAAAGATCCAAGGGCTGGAAAAGTTGATGTAATTTTACCCCAATTACAATTTGATCCTAAGGAAATTGTAAAAATTCTTACATCCTATAAATTTGATAAGGAATCAGTGACTAAATCAAGGCAAATGGTTATTAAAATTGTTGATGAGTAAGTTTGATGTATTATTTCTGGACATTTTCGAAATTATGCAATCATTGTCTGTCATTTTGTTATAAGGCTACATTCCCTTAAAATATTTGACGCAAAAAGTTGAAGCAATGTCGTCACAGTCTTCATTTGTAAAATAACTTTCGGTCAATTTTTATTAGGAAAGTATTTTTTCGGGAATCAAGGTCTCCATGGATACAAAATTAAAATTTATTCCTGTTCTGATTTGCGTTGAATTCAAGAGACCGTAATTTAAGCAAGAGATCGAAACAAACTTTTTAGAAAATTGTGCAATTTCGAACTTATTTGATTGCTTTTCGCAGGCCCGAGCAGCGCCTTCTTTTTTTGATTTATTCAAGAAAGAATTAATTAATTTTTTGTTTTTTATTTATTAGGTTTAAGAAGTATATTGAAGGTGATTTTCCTCTTGGAATAAAATCGGTATACGTCCCAACCGAAGAAGAATTGCAAGAAACTAATGTACGTTTAGCAGCCGAAGACTTACTGCAATTTGAAGATGACTTAATTGATCCGAAATTGACACGAAGTGAAAAGAAAAAGTTTAAAAAACAAAATCAATTATTAGAAGATAAAGAGAATGATGACGAAAGTCCAGAAATTGAAGCATTGGCAACCACAATTGAAAATAAAAAACAATTGAGAAAACGAAAAGTAGAAAATGTTGAGGAAAATAATGTGACTGATAGTAAGAAAGTTAGAAAGATCGATAGTAATGATTTAGCAAAGTTTATTGAGCAGAGCGAAGGTGGTGGATCATTTGAAAAAAGTGTTAAGAAAAAGAAAAAAGAAATAAAGACAGCCAAGGCAGCAAAGAAAATTAAAAAAAGTAAAAAAGAAAATACAAAAGAGTCTCAAACTACATCTGAGGAGACAGTTGATGCAGCCGGTACAAATGAAACAACAAAAATGTTTGGACACGATGATATGGGTAGTGTTTGGGAAGTTGATGAAAAAATTCACTTGCCACGGGAAATAAAGCGTAAAGTTGTAGCCAAAGCGTTGGGACGTGATGATATGGGTGGTGTATGGGAAGTTGTCGAATGGGAAACACCAACAAAAAAGATAAAATCCGAAACTAAAACACAATTTAAATCAAAATTGAATAAATCAAAAGCCATATCATCAGTTCAATCTCTTCAAAAAGACAATAAAACAGAATGGGATAGTCCACCAAAAGAGGGTGAAACAGAGATATTTGTACCTGCGAAAAAATTCCAAAAAAAATTATCACTTCAAGCAAAAAAACAAAATAAATCTGTCAGTGATTTATTAACCGATGTAAATAATAAAATTTTAAAGAATAAGACCGTTGGTGATGCACCATTATTAGTATCAAATCCATTTTCACCAAAAAGTAAAATACAACGGAATAGTGGTAATATTGTCAATACATCAAAACCAAAAGTGAAATTATTAAAATCAAAATCAATGCCAACAACAGCAATAACAACAGCTCAATCAAAAAAATTATCAACAACAACAACAATAAAGGCTCCTGCTGCTGCTAAAGGAAATACAAAAAAAGTTAAAATTATGTTAAGTTTAAATCAATCACAAAATACCAGTGAGTATCAGAAACAAGTGTTAAGTTCACCCGGTATACCGTACGATTCGAAAAAGAAACCGATTAAACCATTACTTAAAAAACATACAATATCTAGTCCAATTAATCCATTTTACGATTTAAAGGATTCCATACGATATTGAAATTCATTTCTCTGGTTGGTTGGTCGAGATGAATGTGATAACCAATTTATCCAACACCTGGATATATAAAAATAGACGCAATTTTTTTTTCTTATCGTTAATTTTTCATAAATAATATGAAGTTTCTAATTTAACTTAATTGTATTCAAGTCAGATGTACCCAATCGGTGGAGAATTGTATTCAAGTAAGATGTACCCAATTGGTGGGACAGGCGACATTATTTTTGAAAATTTTTGTGTCGATTTTTGCCGAATCCATTCGGGTTCGGAAGACCATAGGGTTTTTCAGGGTGATGAGCAACAAGCTGGTACTTTGTAAGTAGCTTCGTTTTGACAAGATGCCCAACTTTTTTAATTATAAAAGTTTGGAAAATGGTATCGAAATTTTCTGGAAGCCGTTGAACATTGAGGATGGGAGACTCGGAGTCCATTACATTGAAAATGTAGGACGAAAAGTTTTTCTCATTCTTCACTTGATTATCTTACAATTAAACTTAAACATAACTTAATGCTCGTAAACTTTGGATGAACGATCAAATCGACATGTTCAACGGCTTCCAGAAAATTTCGATACTGTTTTCCAAAATTTTATTTTTTTAAAAAGTTGAGCGTCTCGTCAAAACGAAGCTACTTACAAAGTATCAGCTTGATGCTCATCATCCTGAAAAAACCCTTTGGTCTTCCGGACTATTCGGTTAGTAGAAAAAGATCTCGTATACAAGTTGTTTGTCTTAAAAATACTAACAATTTTTGTTCTAAGCATTTTTTCGAAAACCCAATGGATTCGACACAAATCAAACATGAAATTTTGAAAAAAAACGCCACGCTTTTGCTCTCGGCTATATTTAACTGCGGGCACTCGAAAAACGGTCTGTGTGCGTTTGGTGCTCATGGCCATAATCTTGGGGATCCCTACAATAAATAAGTTTCCATTTAAATATTTTTAAAATATGCATTTTAGAAAAAAATGTTTCAAACAAAAGTTTTACAATCTAAAGGGGGGAAATATAATGCAATAATTATTTTTGCAGGTGCAAGATAAGGAAAACCTTTAAATACAAAAAATGTTTATCTCATAAAAACAAACAACTTTTGTTTCAAACTTGTTTTCATACACACACTTGTTTTAAACTGTGAAACTTTTGTTTGAAACATATTTTTCTGAAAAGCATATTTTAAATAATATTTAGTTCCTTGGAAACTTTACAAATGAACACACTTTGTTCTTATTTTAACAGTTCGAAAGTGCGAAATAATTTACAAAACCTAAACAAAATCGATTCTTAGTTTTTTGTTGCCCAAAATATAATCTTGAAAATATGAAAAACTTATCAGTATGAAATTTTCATTATCCAAAAGATTAGATTCGTCGAAATTTTGCAATAAGTTGGACCAAACATCTACTGGTATAATTTGTTAGATTGATATGCTATTTTTTTTGCAAAGTTACTACAACAGTTTAAGTTTCTGCGGGTATACAGAGGTTGCTGAGTAACGAAAATTACGCCTAGACTTTTTGATATAAATTTTACTTGTAAAACATAGTGCTCAAAGTAATTCGAAATTAGGGATTTCATAAACAAATTTTGGGTATTCATACATAAGCAAGCTTAATCAAACTATAGTATTTATTCGCTTCGTGTATAGTTGTAGCAACAAAACGGGAAAAATTTTGCAATAATAGGGGCAGGTTTGTGGTGTAATAAACGTTAAAACTTTTGGAGGATTTTGAAAACATGTTTAAGAAACCTTCTAAATTTTTAACAATATATAAATCTGTTCCTATTCGTGTAAAATTTTCCTATAGTGATTGCATAGAGCGAATAGATATACAGGTTTTTCCGTTTGGTTTGCACACATGCGCCAATCGAACCATGTTAATTTTGTCTATCTGTCAATTTGCAGCTGATGGATAAAAACAAATATGACGTCGACTGGCAAATAATGGGAAACACTTACCATTCAATATGCACATCAATAATTATACCTTGTTTATTTGCATCATGGCTTACATGATGCCATTTATTTGTTATAGCTGTCTTACACTGCGCATAAAATAATAAATAAATAGACCCAAAATGGCACTGACCTCTAAATAACTGGACAGAAGATTATCCTATGTTAAGCTCATGGATACTAGACAAGGAGACCGAGCTCAAACAGGAGAATTGACAAAATATGTCAACGTAATGGTAGAAGTTATATTTAATTTTTGTGCCACTAGCGTCGTTAATTTTCCTTTTGCACTGAAGTGAATATAGTATAATAAATAGGAGTGAAGTATATATATTTGTCATTTTGTTAGGCTTATTATTAATAAATAAAAGTTCAATTTAATATTTGATTCAATAATCTTCTAAATTGATTTTAATAATTTTAATATAATTTATTTCTACTTAATTAATTTTCATTTTTACAATTCCAACTTTACAGGTTACTATTTAATTATTCGATATTTTATAATTATTTTGTTTTTTATTGTTATGTAATTATTTTGCGAATTTTTAACTATCACTTACTTACTAATTACTTTATTTCATTTATTAAAAAAAGTATTTTATTGGAAAAATACTTTGGCTGCAAATAATTTTTATAATACTACATAAATATGTCATGTTTTTCAATTCAAACTCGCGCCTTATACTCCCTCCACTGTCTCCGGTACAAAAGGAATACTACTGACATCTTATTTTTCTCAATTATTTGTTTACATGGAGTTCGGACTCCTTGTCTAGTCTCCATGGTTAAGCCATTAATCCCAATTGAAGCGCTCCTCAACTAGCCAAGGAAGAACTAAGTTTTGCTTCAATATAAGTTTTGCGCGACTGATGTGTGATAAGAATGTGTGTTAGTGTATGTGTGGATTTCACATGTGTTTCCACTACACACATAAAGTTTTAGTACTTTGGCTAGTTGAGGCGTTTAAACAGCGCTGTATTTACTATTTTAAGAGCCGTTACTTTACGTTTACACCCATAGGCATACTTTGGCCAGTTATATAGAGGTTAGTGCAAAATGATCAAACCCCTTTGTATTGTTGGAATCAAGTAGTTTTAATATGTGTACAAATAGATTGTATTGTTTATAAAATTAAATCAAGATTATTTTTACAGTATAAAATATAGTGTTTATTTATTTCAAATTTTCTTTGCATTTTTTCCTACAGTTTTACAATAAATCGAATTTTTCTCTAAAATAAATATTTCATAATTTATTCGCCATATGTAACGTTATCGCTACCAGTGCAATGCCCTATAATTATGAAATGTTGCCATTTGGAAATATCGGACATTTTTCGAATTGAAATTATCGACGTATCTTCTAGAACCAGAATCCACCAGAGTTTTTGGAGAGATGTCTGTGTATTCGTTTAGTACGTACGTTTGTGAACTTCATTCCGTACGAGATATGCGATATTTCAATAGAGTTGAATGTATAACTACATTCGAATTGTCGAGGAGTCTTAAGTAGATTGATCTCTAGTTTTCAAGGGCACCAAATGGGAAGTTGGCAGTGTGAGTATATCAATCGCACCCAGCATCGTTTTTAATTTATTTGTAATCGCGTCCTTGAAAACGATCCTAACGATTTCGATAAAATTTTCAGAGTAGGAATTGTTTGGGGTTAAAAAGTCGATCCAGCTAGTATGATAATATGGAACTATTTTAAAAGTAAACAACTTGTAAGACATTGGTGTGTAAACTCGACAAAAAGTTACATACTGAAGTTTTTTACTCGTTTATACAACTTAATTATATTTAATTTGTAGACAAAATTTTTATGTAGAATACAAATTTGCGGTGTTTCTAATTTTATATGTAAGTTAAATTAACTTTTACAAATTACATACTTTTTTATTATTTTGGGTTAAAAAATAGATATAGCTGAACGTTACACATCTTTCCCGAGCAGAGCTTAAACAGAGTTCGGTCGCTCAGGTACTTAGTATATTATTATCGTCATTTCTCACAATTTTGTTATTGAATAATTTTTACTCAATTTTAATTTCCTAAAAGATTATTCTCTGTATATTTTATGGAGACCAACTCATTTTCTGTGGAATAAAAATATCTCAATTGCAAAATATCTTCAACATTTCTTAAGATTTATTTGTAGATCTATTCGGTCTTGTTAGGTCAGGCTGAAGGTAGGGGAGCCCACGAGGCTAAATGGGGATTTACTCGAGCGTCGTAGAGACCTATTGGGATGCAAAGCTTAGATAATAAGAAGAAAAAAATGTTATATGATATATACCTTTACATCGGTGGGGGAAGCGGCTATAGATTTTTAAATATGTAAAAAAAAACTGTTGCATGGACATCCTCGAGCGCGTCAGATATTGATAGCATCAATGTCCTACGTATTTTTAATAATGTACGTATGTTAATCTGATCGTTTGCATGATGGGGGTGGTTGTATTTAAGGGTTGAAAATGAAAAAAAAAAAAATTAATCGAGCGCGTCAGATTTTCTAAGGGAGTGTTAAGTGCACCAAAAAAAAGCTCTCATTCACTAATCTGACGATTTCGATGGGACGCAAACTCGCGGCCATTATCATAATGTGCAAAAAAAATTCGCCATTTTGAAATACTCAAGCGCGTCAGATTAAGATATATATGGTTCATCTTTATGTTCTAAACGTACTGTCTCATAATCTGACGATTATCTAGAGGGATTTGCCTGATCTGACAAAAAAAAATTAGAAAAACGGTTCACCTTAAAGGCCATCCCTGCAACTTCCCGCTAATTCCATTCCTGGGTGCTTAAAATTGTACTTATGACATTTCTGAGCTCAAAATATAATTTATGTGATATTTTGAGCTCGCTGAGTTCAAAGAAATAATATTTCTATGCATTTGAGCTCTCCCAGCTCGAAAGTCTGATAGAAGTTTCATAGAACACTATTTTTGGAATTTTCAAACCGCAATAACTTTTGAATGGATCAACCAATTTTCACGCGGTTGGCGCAATTCGACGCAGTTTTATCATCCTCATAAGTAATTTTGCAATTTTAATTGATCGAGCCACAAATTTCGGAGTAATCCCGAAAAAACACTTTTTCGGGTTTCTTTCGTTCACGATATCTCTCGAACGAATCAACCGCTTTTGACCAGCTTGGTGGCGATCGACGTGGTTTTTCAAGCTCAAAGGCGGATTAGTTTTTGAAGTTGATCGATAAAGCCGGTTAAAAGTTATTCCAAAAAAACCACTTTCAAGCTCAGGAAATAGCATGCAAATAAATAAGTGTATGCTTTTTTAGTAGAATACATGTATTTATAAAAAAATTACTTAAAAAAAAGCTTAAAACAATTTAATGTTTTATAATTAATTGATTAATGATTAATTAATCATCATCTTCATCCGTAGAATCATCTTCCTCTTCTGGCTCAATTTCATCCTCAGATTGCGTATCTGTAACAAAAAATTATTAAAATATTTAACAATATTTTTTTTATGAACAACGTGTTTTTTTAATTATTGAAGAAAAGAAATACCTGATTCTGGAGTATCTTCAAGAATATCAGGTGTTATGACTACATCTTCGTACGCTTTCGGCAATTGGTCACCTGCAAACCAGTTCATTTTAAATTTCTCGTCGACAATTTTCCATCCATAGTCCGTTGGTAAAAGATCAGTAATTTTTGCATTATGGGCATTACTCCATAAGCATGCAATGAATTTTGTGCGTAACACTTGCTGGAGTAACTCCGATTCACAGGGTGGCAAGTTGCACGCATCGTAATTCCGGACACTCAAGGAGAAGGGTTGCGACTTGTCTTTTACTTTGTATGTCCTATTGAAGATGACAATCCTGGCTTGATTGACATCATCTAACTTTTTTAACCCATACAAGTGGCAAGTAAAAGACTGTATAATGTTAAAAGAATCCTGCACATTATGCTCCTTTGATCCCAAATCCAGAAATGCGTCTTGAAAAATTTCTGAATTCATTAATAGTTGCAAAGGTTTCTTTTTCCCTCGTCGGTACAATGCTGGGTTGAAATCGCAACCAGTGAATGCATGCAAAGCTGGAAGCGCTTTCGAAATTTTTGAACCTAATTTTTTGTAGAGAGCGGATACGTCGATGCATCGGCGGGCATTGCCAACTCCAAGATCCATCCAAACTTCTACTCTTGCTTGCAGGTGTTCCATATTTGCTAACATGATGACCACTATATCAGTATCAGAAGTTCTGACAGTAATGGTAGAATCTTCATTTTGTTGGCAAGCAACAAATGCTATCTTCGTATCCGCTTCTTCGTGATCAGGGCATGACAACTCATTATTAATGATGCGTGTTACTTTATTATCAGTAACCGAATATTCATAACACAAATCATGTATTATGTAAATTACCTTACTACCGATAATCGTTGCCATCTCCTGATCAGCCCAATGATCGATCAAAAACTTGACAATAGCTTCTTTAAACTTTATATTTTTTAAGTCTTTCGTAAATTCTGCTGTTCGTGTTTGTTGAGGACCGGAAATGTGGAATTCCTTGTCATCTACACTACCTCGAAGAGAATGCTCATAATCCTTGATAGAGGGTGTGAAGTAGCGATCGAATACAATAGCAACTTTACTTGCAGCGTTATTGACAAGGCATTGTAATATTTTCTTTGACACACCTCCAAAACTACGGGGCATTTCTTTAAAAGTATTTAAAAAAAAGAAGCCATCTATAATTACAAGGTCAACTTGGGGTGGCGGTTGCTCCATATCTTCAACTTGTTTCTCTAGCTCGTGAATTAGTACTGACTTATCAGTCTTGTTTAAAGAACCATCTATATGGCACAGTGATAACGGCATAGGAGTTATGGGAAAACAAAGTACTTTCTCCAAGTCTATACTCGTGTCAAGAGATAGAGCTAATAACCGTCCGAATAAATCCCGCTGCAATGTAACTTCGTGCACTTTTTCACCAATTTTCATTTTTTTTTTCTTCTTGAGGCTTGCAAAACTTAGCACCTTATTTTTTTTTATTGGCAGGTGAAACCTGTCTGAATTTAAATTACATTCCATTATGAATTGATCGCGCAGAAATGTTCCTCCAGACACTGTATTTAGTAAACAGTTTGTAATTTCTAGAGAAGCAGCTTGCCCCGTTGAAATGTTAAACAACAGATCCTTATCAATTGAAGAAGAGAATGGATTGATGGTCTGCAGGACACTGTTCGAAAAAGCTTCAATTTGGATGTGTTGTTTTTTCATTCGATCTGGGTGTAGATCGGCAGCAATATCATGGTAGTTTCTGTCAAGCCCTGCACGAGTAAGCACATGAGATATGATTCTTGTTCGCGCTCCATGATTTTTAGCCCAACGTTGTCTAGCAGAAATTGAATTTGTGAGGTTAACAATTCCAGTAAGACGACGAGCAGCATCACCATTTATCGTCTGCTCTAGCGTTAAATCCACAGGAATTCGTGAGAAAGGCTTGCTGGTTCTTCTGATTCCAAACGAACCCTTAGCCATTTCAGATCGGAGGCCTGGATGTGTGTTATCTACATGTTGCAGTAAATTTATGTAGTACACTAGCCATCGACTATAGTTTGGTTGATTGTAATAGAAGAATAAGCTGACGATTTTCGCAATGGTATATATGTACAATTCTAAATCTCCAACTCTAATACTTTTAATGAATAAGTGGTAAAGATTTATAAAATCGATGTACATTGCGTAAAATTGCGCCGTTCTTCCGTGCTTGCCGTCTAATGTGTCTTCTGTGTATTCTTCATAAGATTGAATGAGACGTTGTGTTTCTGCATGCTGAACTTGAGGAGAGACCAGGGCCGTGCCTGACGGGCGTTCATTGCGTGCACCGCACGCAGGCGGCCGAAATTAAGAGGCGGCCAAATCGTTACAAGTTGTTTACTGGGCAAAAATACAATCGGTTTGTTTTCATTAAGATACGAAGTAAAAACAGTTTCTCTAATCTAATCTATCTAAAAAGAGTTTCTCAGAAATAAGAAATGTATAAAAACTGATTAGGTCGTTGTAGTATTTATATACCTAGTCATGCAGCGAATCCGAATTTTTTCGAACATTGCACGAGCGACGAGCCGAAATAGTTTTTTCAATTGACCGGCGTCGCGTAAGCGGTCTTATTCGTCTTATTAGTCGTATTAGTCTATAGACTAGCGAGGATAAATCGTTATTTGTGTCCTGTGTGTGATCCGATATTATTAAAGTCTTTAATTTAACGAATAAAAATAAATTGCTTAATTCCTGAAAACTTTTAGTTGTGTGTTCGTGTGGTGAAATTTAATAAAAAGTTTATTTACTCGACAAAGACTGAAAAAGGTAATACACAAAAAATGTAAAATTTGGGTAGACTTTCACTTTTTGGGCCCGGGAAATTTTGGCGGGTCTTTTTGGAGGGAAAAGGCCTTTTGATATGAAATTCTTAAATAAATATTAAAAAATATTTAATAATATTAAAAAAAATTTAAAAAAAAATTAAATAATAATTAAAATAAATAATAAAATAGTGCAATTTAATATTAAATTACTTATTTTTATTTAATAATTGCTTCGTGAAGATTCAGCAATTTCACTTTCAATCGCGATAATTGAAAGATTGAAAGATTTCCCTAATTAGCCGGTAACCTAACCGAAATAATTTTATGAAACCGGTTAATTAACCAAAAACCTTTACTATTTTCAATATCAATAAATAATACGTAAGATTTGATTTTTTAAAATCAAATAATTTTAAATTGTCACTGAGCGACACCTAGGATTTTAAATTATCGTATTCCTATGTTCTTTATGTTTGATAATTTTGTCTGTGATTATAATACCAATACCATAATTACTTTTTTTCATGTTATTATTAAAGTAAGTAAATTAATTCTATTTTGTATACCTCCCAAGTTGCAAGTCAGCCCAGATCTGCCATTGGCCACTGAGCTTTGTTATCCTAATATGTTAGTATAGATTTAAGGGTTATTCCTTGTTCTTTATGTTTGATAATTTTGTCTGTGATTATAAAACCAATACCATAATTTTTTTCATGTTATTATTTTTGTTTAAATTTTAAATAAAAAAATGTTTATTTTGTGCATTTTTTTTTCTTAAATTTCATCCAAACATATAAATCTCATAAAACCGGTTTTTAGCCGGTTTTTCTTTTCAGAAACCGGTTTTGGGAACAAAACCAATATTTTTTTTCGTTCTCGATTTCGGTTAACCAAAAACTGATTTTTTTCCCGGTTTGATGCCCTGTGTAAAATAATAAACATTAAAAATTAAAGTAGTTTTTTTTAATGTTATCCTGGGGGCGGCCATACAGACTGGCACGCAGGCGGCCATATACCCAGGCACGGCCCTGGGAGAGACATCTTCATGAGCCAAAAATGTGGTGAGATATTCGAACACTGATTCGTCAACTGTCAATTGTTTGTTTTCCAAAAATGCTTCGAAATGTAATTGTTGCAATGCCAACGCCACGAGAGAATGCAACCGTTTACATCTGTTATAATTTTTTCCGCTAATAAAACCTGACACTGAACCATTAGCGATCAATTCACATTCAGTCATGATATTGCTCAGTCCACAATCTTCAATAAAAGTACCAACTGCATTAAAAAAAGCCAATTCAATATGAAAGGCCCCTAAATGAATAAAAATGTTATCAAATCTTGGAGATTCTTGTGCTTGAATACAATAACTAGTGCGAGCAATAGCTAGATCATAGGTGATCTGGATGTAGGGAGCTTGACACTCATTTGCAATATCTTGACTCAATTCTAGAGTTTTCAAAACAGTTGAATGGTTGGTGGGAGATTCATTAATTGGAGTAAGATATGAAACTTTTTGAACTCGTGACTCGTCAATCAAAATCTTACTGTGAAATCCTACCCACATTGGAACATTCGATATTTTATACTTATGTAATAACATCCACGTAACGTCCAGCTGTTTCGACATACTCAAATTGTCTGGAGCTTTATTAAGCTCTGAGATGTCTAGCTGACTCCAGGTGGTAATTTTTAACTTCTTAGTAAATGGATGCATTTCAAAAGTAACTTCTTCAAAAGCCCTGCGTTTTCTTTTTTTTGTTTTTGGAGTAGTAATGGAAAATTCTGGAAAACTACCATGCACAATCTCATCGATTGTTGAATTTTCATTTGCAGAAGGGCTAGGAGATTCCAATGACACCGGATCCGGATTCTGCACGATATCCTGAAAAATTATTCCCACCGTATCATGCAAAGTATCTTTGCCGTTGAGGGTTTCTACGAAGCGGTCGAAATTGTCGAATGCGACACCAGTATTCAAGTCCGGGCGACGTTGAATATCTTCAGGACATACGTGATCACTATTTACCGTTGAAAATGTCAGCTCAGTCTCTAGCTCTTCCAAAGTTGTGTAAGAGCAACAGTGCCCATATTTTGAAAGTATATTAACAACTTTCTTACTGTTGCATAAGCTCTTTACTGCTAGACCTAGGGTAATTTGCTTCGAAGTTTTAATTTTGTGACCAAAAGCTGCATAAATCAGATCTTGCCCAATGGAAAAAATAGAAAGTTCTTTTTTTTTTTCTATTTTCCCGTGCTTTTTGGGATAGATGAGAAACATCACCACAAATGAAAGATTCCAAAAAACAATGAAGAAGCTCTGGCACGTAATCGCACTCTCCCAATATCAAATCTTCAGCTGTACAATTTTCAGGCAATTCTCTTCTGGTTGAGTTAAGAATTTCTTCACGAAGTTGTGTTGCAACTGAACGGATGGTTTCTTTTACTGCCATCGTTTTAAATAAATCCGTGTAAGTTAAAACAGAGGCGGAGAATGGAGCAAGAAACTTTTTTTTTTCAGCGTAAATTATTTTTATCTTATTGTCAAAAGTTTCCATCAATTTTCTTTCCAAGTGACGGTCTGAGAACGAAGAAATATTGATGGAATTAGATAGTAAACTGCATTGCTGCTCTAACAATTTTTGATATTCTTTTTTTACGAAATCAAAAAACAAACATTCACTATTCTTGACCACTGTTTCTTCTAACATTTCACAAAGAATAGTATACGCAGTATTGGTAACTTTTTTTTTCCTCAGAAATTCGCTATTATCATCCTTATAAATATCGCGTAAATATTGATCCTTGCAACATTTATGGTAGGGAATTTTGGTATCATCAGAGAAAGAACTGAGCTTTTCCAACATTTTTACATCATTTTGTTCGGTGGCCGCGCTTTTCAAATTCTCAATAGTTTTTAATCTATTGACAGCTAAACGAACTTCACGACCATGATGCCGTTTACGCTGTTTTTGGCAAATGAAGCACGTTTGTGATGCTGAATCCACATGAGCGACAGGCTCATCTGTACTGAATGAATTATTGGAATCCTGAAAGCCTTCCTGAACGTTGCTCGACTCTCCCGCTCTGAAAATTTTATAACAATAATTTAAGTATAACATAAAATAAAAATATTGGTTAAAAAATTTCAAATTCGATAGAAATACCATTTAATATGAAATAAATTATTTATATTAATAATCAACTGTAAAAAATGGTCAATTAAATATTTTAGTTTTTATGCAACTTGATAATAATTTTTTTTAAATTAATATTTTCTCAAAAATAATAGTAATTTCATGAATTAAAATATTTGAACAAAAATATAAATATTGTAGTACCTATATAATATTATATTTAGGTATCTATTTATTGAGTTCATAAATTTTTAATACAGACTTAATCATTTTGTTTATCGAATATACTAATTCTATCCATATTTTTTTTAATTTATATTATAGAAGATTTTAATAATTTTCCGGAACTTTGTTGGAAGCAATATCTAGTTTCGTACTACAATATTTGTCTTTTAATTCATGTAATTAACATTATTTTAAAATAAATATTAATTAAAAAGATATTATCACTAAGTTAAATAATAAATAGTGAACTATTTTATAAGAAACATATATGTTAAATAAATAATTAATGATACTAAAGTTAGCCGACGTTTTTAATTTTTTGATTTTATTTTTAATAATTAAATTATAACAAAAAAATATTTTTTAAAAATTGCACTTACAGTTTTAGAAGTTTTTTTACAAGTGAAATTTTTTTTTATTTTTTTGTAATCATTTTTTCCATAAAAAAAAATTCTAAAAATTTTTATATGTCAGCTAACTTAATTTTCATATTAATTTAAATATTTTATAATTATCGATTATAAACTATTGATACTTTGCAGCTCCAAAATTAGTTGATTTAGAAAAATCTTAAATAATATTGAATTAAATTCATATGATAATTAATAATTTTATATGTGCCAATATTTTATTATGTGCCAAAGAAGTACAACTTCTAACGCGTGTACATGAGTACACACACCATTTTTTTTTTATATAAAAGTTTAACTAAATAATTTTTTTCAATGAAAAAAATTTTCTATAAATACTTATGAGACTGAAGTTAACAGACACTTGACAATTGTTTGATTTTTCTTTAAAAATAAACTAGACATAGAAAATTATTTATAAAAATCTCATTTATAATTTTTCAGAGCTTCTAAAAATGAAGTTTTTAAATAAAATTATCTTCCTAAAATTTTTTTGTTAAGAAAATTCTAAAAATTATCAGATGTCTCTCAATTTCAGTATTATAAATATTTAATAAATGAAGTCATATTAGCACTTACTCGTCTGTCGATGTACCAGCAACCTCAGTAGACAAGGAATCAACAGTACCATGTGCTTCGGAACACTCTCCAGAATCAGGAGCATGTGTTTCGGAGCTATTTCCCGAAACTTCCGGTGTATTGTCATGTTCCACTACACTTTGATCTTGTAAATACTGAAAGTCTCGCGGTATTTTAATTGCAGTAAATAATTTATAGCACTGTGCGTGATATAAATCATTTAATGATGATTCCATCGATAATTGGAGGTTATCATATGTTCCTCGAGACTTTCGGATAACCGGCTTGCTCCGACGATATTCCAAAATATTTACACATTTCTTTAATGTTTCTACCGTAAATTTGATTGTTTTTTGTAAGGTACTTTCACCACAAAATACACATTTTAAATTAATATCACTCATATTAAATATTTATAAACTTTAATTCACACAAATAATATTAAAATAGCAAAAAAAGCCAAAACGTTGGAAACACGTTGTAAACAGTATGCCACGAACGAGTCTTTATGATCAGCTGTGATGCCGTCATGGCAACAGAAACCAGAGTGGGGACGGAGTGAGAGAGTAATAGATAGAGAAAGAGTGAGAGAGGAATAGAAACGCGGAGAAGGAAATGTAGGCATCACGCAGCTGCACGCATTTAACTTTATCGACGAATTTTTGTTATTTCGGCTTGCGGAAATCGTCAGATTATATATTTTTCATTATTCTTGAATTATTTCCTTCAAAATAAAAAAAAATTTAGCTACGCTCGAGAATGTCGAGATGACGTTTTTTTTTTACAACTTTGTTGCCCTCCCCTTTTTTTACGTCACTCTCAAATTGTCAGATTAGTGGAATATACACTTTTTAGGATGTAATTAACTCACCCTACCTTAATCTGACGCGCTCGAGAATTTCTGATGGTCAATTTTTTTTTACTAATCTGATCCTGTATCCTTCACGGGCGGCCTTATATATGGGCCTCATGTTTTGTGGAGGTACTTAACCGGGTACAAGGTATCCCCCTGTATATTAATCTGCCGCGCTTTAGTAAATCCCGAAATCCCCGCTTGGGCTCCCCTACAGTTAGATTGACGCATTTCTATTGAGTAATTAAAAATTCATGATAAGAAATAGCAAATAAATCCACACCTTTATAATGTAAA
The DNA here is from genome assembly GCA_963920215.1 of Nineta flava. Classification (NCBI taxonomy): domain Eukaryota; kingdom Metazoa; phylum Arthropoda; class Insecta; order Neuroptera; family Chrysopidae; genus Nineta; species Nineta flava. Next base: position 90,858,236 of record OY986043.1, on the reverse strand, counting down.
CGGAAGATAAAACAGAGAGATTTAAAAATATGTTTACTTGAATAAACTTAAACGGACAAGTCAAACCTGGTGTTCAAAAAGTATGGATAATAAAAAGTTTTAAAACAAAATTTTGTTGAAAAAAACTTTATAATATTAAACGAAGCACTTATTGGTGAACTTGACCTGTTGCAGGGCCGTACCGACGCTTTTGAGGACCCCGGTGCAAAAATCATTGAGGGCCCTTCTGTTGAAAATTGACTAAAAAAAAACCGCTCGAATTTACTCTTTAGGAGTAACCTAACAACACATTATATTTCTGCCAAAGAAGTGTTTAGGACAGAAGTGAAATCAAAAATTACGATATAATAAACAATGACGATCTCATTTTCTTCAGCAAACATTTTTATGACTGCATCAAGATCATGCTTTAAAGTATTAGCAGTTTCGTGTTCTCAGTTAATTATTTTTAACTACGCAAATGAACGTTTAGCTGGAAGCAACAGTGATTGTTAAAAATTTAAAAGGCAGTGCAAACATCCAGAAACTAGCTGACAAAACAGAATGTTCTATTAATTTCAAATTTTCGAATCGTTTCACAGAATGAAGTTTTTTTATACGACTTTCGAGACAAGCACGGAGCGAGACTTGACACCATAACGTTCGACCAGCTTCTTAAACATCGATATAAGCTGTTGCAATATTTGCCCCTTGAATTTGCTGGACTCTGAGTTAGGGGACCTCGATGATTGCTACCTGTAACATCCCCGGTAGCTACGGCACTGAATATATACATAAGATCTTTACAATAACAATTTTTGCGGGCGAAGCAGCGATGGGCCTTGCTATAGTTTTATATAAATTAAAATATACATTAAAACCCCAAATATTATTATTGTTTTGTAATCATCACAAAACTACTTCCTGCTGTAAATAGATAAGACAAATTATACCCATCCTTCGTAGAAATGCGCAACATCCCATAATCAGTTTTAGATAAATGTGAAAGTATTTAAATAAAAATTTAATTTGCTTGTTAAATGAACTTTATTATGGTTGCTTTAGTTTCGTGTATAGTGGTACTTGTTATTAGTAATTTAGCAAAATCATTTAATTTATCACCTCAGTTTCATATAGTTATTAGTGATCCATCACAACAAGTAGGCTCATATTTTGGATACACAGTCCATTTACGTTCAGGCATTGATCGATATGCTGCAAGGTATGTGCAATTTTTATTGATTAAACTATATTAGATGACCTCTTACATAAGTGCTCAAAAACAGAACTGATTTTAATTGGATTTAAAAAAATAATCGATCCCAGTTTAACTTTGGGTATCGGTGCATGTACTATTTGGGCCATAAAAGTAGCGTTCTTTTTTCAAAATTTTCTAGTTTATTTGTGCCTTATCCAATCAGGTTTTGTGAAAATGTTTCGAATAAAAGTTGTTAGTATATTTATAATGAAGAACTTTTATCCAAAGTATTTTTTTCGAAAACCGAATGAAGAAGGCACAAATCAATTACACAATTTTGAAAAAAGAACGTTTCTCTTGTAGTCAAGTGAATAGGTTTGTAACAATTTCAGCTCAAACATACGTAATTACTCTTGATAACAAAAGCATGTATGTATCTAGTATCACAAATCGACCTCCACGATTATCTTTATCATCCAATAGGTATATTACTTTGCCAATATTGAATCTTCAATTTTTGCCAATATTGAGTTAATATCACCTTTAGTAGCAGTGAAGAGCCTAGCACCTATCTAGGCCTTTTTTACCGATAATATCACCTTTAAACTAGACTTTTTTATTTTACTATAATGGTGATAGTAACTCAATATTCGCAAAAATTGGAGTAATGACCGTTAACCTCTCGGGTACAGGTATTTTTATCATAGATATAATAGATACATAGAGTAGGCAAGCCGAGTCAAAAATTGTCCTGCAGATAGAAAGAGAATCGATGAAATATCGCTATTTCTGTTTAATGACTAATATATATAATCATTATATATCATAGAGATACATTATCTGTATGTTATGTTATATAAGTCATTTAGAAAGAGACAAGTATACCTCATCGACACCTCTTTCTCATTCTATTGACGGGACGTTTCCACTTACACGCGTGCCTATGACTTGTCTACTCTATATATATATATATATATATATATATATATATATATATATATATATATATATATATATAGTATCTCTATGATTTTTATACATTTGTGCATGATGTGTAAAAAATAAAATTAACAGTTCACGCGCATTCATAATGACCTCAGTATATACAAGTTATTTAAGCAATTTACTCAGTTAGTTGTAATTGTCACTTGTTTTTTAAATCTTATCAAAATTAATTCTGTTTTTGACAGCGACGAAATTTTTTTAAATTTTTTTTAAAATATTGTAAATAAATTCAATATTTTTCTTAGTATTGTTGTCGGTGCCCCAAAAGCAAATTCAACGTACACTGAACATCGACAAATTGCAGAGCCTGGCGTTGTTTATCAATGTAATATCGATGAGTTCATTGAAATTACTCCAATATGTTACCCCCTTCTACTAGATCCAACAGGTATGTGAAAATCAATTCAACTTTCATTGAATACCAGCAGACGTGTCTATATATTAACGTAATTACTTTTATTAGGTGAAGTACAAGGTTCTCCAAAAGTTCCATTGAAACATAAGAAAAGTCATTCTTGGTTGGGTGCTGCTTTGGATGGGCAAAATAGTCGTGGAGGTCGATTTGTGGTAGGTACTTTAATTGTAAACTCTGAATTAAAACATGGTATTCACGAAACAAATCATATTTTTAGGCATGTGCACCTCGCTGGGTTAACCAAAATTATTTAAAAACAAGAAAGGCATTATTAAATAATGGATTGTGTTATTGGATTTCGGATACAACAGACGCAAATCGAACTGCACATCAACTGGTTCCATTACTCACACCAAGTAAATTCTAAGCTTTTAGGATGCGTTCACATCCTCCGTGTTCATTAGATATAGGACAAGGAGGATTCGGCTTGGTCATTTTCAAATTCAGAAAATTTTGTAAAAGAATTACAGACACAATTTATTAATATCTTTCCCATTGGTGTTTGTTCCTTAGGACTATGACATCTGGTGGAAATAATTAGAAACAGAGTAGTCGTGCTCAACTGTGATAGTAACTAGAGCTACGTTAATAGAATAAACAAAAAATTATTATTTTGTTATTGAAACTCATCTTTTTTAATGAAAAATATAACTAATTGTTGGAATGTAGCCTGACTAAAGCCACCATTAAGGAATTTGACATAATTTTACCAATTTCGAAGTATTCGAGTGACATTTGGCTTATTTAATTCATTTAGTTCCATATAAATTGTTTTCCCTTATTTTAAATATAACGACGCAAAGAATGAACAATCTACGGTTGCAAATATCTTAAGTATGGCCCTGGATTTAACCGTTTCATTAAATTTGATTTAAATGAAATTTCGCTCCTAATACGTGATTGCAAACAGATTGTTCTTTCTAAGCGGTCCTAGGAAGCTGTATGCACAGTCTTTAACGGGATTTAATTATGCGTACTTTATAGGCTTGCAGAATTTCAAAGGAAAAACAAGAAAATATTATGGCTATGCTTTTGGTCAAGCAGGATTTTCGGTACATATGCCAAAGGCTGATGGATCTGAATTATTGTTGGGTGCTCCTGGTATTTTTAATTGGAAAGGTGGAGTGATTCGATATAAGGATAGGGAAGACTTGGACTTCAATAAAAAAAAATTTAACTCAATATCGTATGCGGATCTAACAATCCCAAATACGTATTATAATTCGAGGATTACTTACGATTCCTACTTTGGTAAGTATCCGTCATAAAGTCATAGAGTTGCTTTAACTTAGCGAATTTCCTTAGAATACATAAATCACTTTCTAGCGGTCACAATTTTAGTCTGATCCAAATGAAATTCGTATATGATTTTAGTATTTGCAAGGTCAATTTTATTAATAAATGGTATACAACAAGGGGAAAGGGGGGCATAAAGAAAGAAGAAAACACAAAATATCTCTATTAATATTAGAACAATCGAAAAATGCGTAAGGAATAAAGTTGTAGAAAATCAAGTTTGCTACAATTCATCACCTTATAATTTTTGCTCAAACTCAGTGTACAGAGATATTACGGAATTCAATTTTCAATAATAAACCGTCAATATTTCTGTAAATATTAGTGTAACAGAAAAAATGATAAGAAACAAAATTACAGTAAAACTTAGTACCTACAACTTTATCTCTTATAAATTTATCGATATCGTGACCAATAGCTCTATTTTTCTTTCAGGAAATTCGCTAATAGGGAATATGCATGAAAATTTTTTTTCACATTTATTTTCCGAATATAAAAATACTGTTAATACTGTAATAATATTTAAAAACGAAATTAAAATCCGACAAATATCAAGGAAGCTATAAGCTTTTAAAGATTATTATCTGTCTCTTTCTTGCAAAACGGAGTTTTACGTGTATTTTAAATTGTGAAAATGTTATATGACGTCACATAACATATCAAGAGGGCTATCACCCTCTTTGTCTAATCGGGAATTTCAATCATTCATATCTCGCTTATTTTTAAAGTTATTTAAAAAGTAATTTTACCTTAATATTTGTCAAGTAAACATGCTTCAATTCAAGTGAAAAAAAATTTGCATGCATATTCCCTATTAACACCCCTCGCCTGCCCGTGCATTCTTAAGAGTAAATTATCCAAGCCTTTACTCGTTTTCAAGATTTTCAATTGCATGACGATCTTAAAAAGTACATGGCGGTCATTTTAATGTCGTGAGACGCATCGTTTACTCCTCCCACGCTTTGGCTTTGAAAAATGTGACGTATTTTGTGAATGACCTCCATCACAAAAATACATAGGTGTTGATTATATGTGGTAATTTTTCATCTTTTAAAGGGTACTCACTTAGTTCCGGAATATTTCTATCAGATTTGCCAACCAAGCGTTGGTACGTTGGAGGTGCACCAAGAGATGCCAAATACAAAGGTCGTGTTTTCTTATTCGATTTGCGAGATAATAGTGTGACGTCAAAACAGGAACTACTTATTAAAAAAGAGTTTGTGGGGCAACAATTAGGCGAATATTTTGGTTCAAGTTTATGTGCGATAGATGTAAATGGCGATGGCCTGGATGATGTGTTAGTTGGAGCACCAAGAAACTCTGTGGACAGTGAACTAATTGAAACTGGTGACGAGGGGGCTGTTTATGTATTTTTGAATAAAGATCTTGTAAGTAAACATTTTATGGGTCGCTTATAAGATATTCTAAATTTATTTGTACTTCATTTTTTAGTGGCATTTTCAAGAACAACCTAAATTACAACATAAGCATGAAACACGGGCAGAATTTGGAACTTGTATTTCTACCTTAGGGGATTTAAATTTGGATGGTTTTAATGGTAAATTAAGATGAATCATTAAATTGAATTGTATTTTCGTTCTTCTTGGTTCCAAATTTTCTTATGAAAAGATTTCCACCATAAGACAATGTATCATCCATCAGACAATGTCCATAAATTATATTTTTGGCATCAGGGGATCCCAAAACGCAAAGATCTAGGTTTTTTGAAATTAAATTTCAAATTTTCGCCCATTTCATAGAACAATTATTTGTATTTTATAAATACGTATTTCGACTACAAAGTAGTCATCATCAGTATGAATTAGCTAATCGTAACTATCTCCGGGATATGGATTCAAAGATATGTTACTCGTTGCTAATTTGGTTTATGTCTCAAAATGATCTTAAAAAAGTTGTGAGACAAGCACCAAATTAGCAACGAGTAACATATCTTTGACTCCATGTACCGGATATAGTTACAATTAGCTAATTCATACTGATGATGACTACTTTGTAGTCGAAATACGCATTTATAAAATACAAATAATTGTTCTGGGAATTGATTGATTCATCTTGGGGTCTAAATAGTATTGCACTTCGACCTTATGGTTCATTGTGCTCTCCCTTCTACCTCAGTCCAACGAGATTCGCTTCTCCAATATGTTGGCAATAGCCTGGAGTTTGCTTATCAGGTCCTCCCGAAGGTTCAATCTTCGGTGTGAGATGCACCGAATATCCTGTATCTGCTGTAACCTAGAGGTTCGCAGTTAAAGATAATGTGGCTGGATGTTTCTTCTTCCTCGCCACACAATCTGCACATAATGGACCCGTTATGGAGTCCCATGGTGTGAAGATGCTTCCGCAGGGAGAATGCCCGGTAATGATTCCGGGAACCCTCCGCAGTTTCATCCTGTTTAACCTCAGTGGATCAAGAGATAGCATCTTTGTTGCACTCTGAAGCAGTACCTTTCCGAGCTCTTGCCGCGGTACTTTTTCCAAGTGATCACGGTGTTTAGCATTTGACCACTCGTTGATCACCTGACTGGTTTTAGATGTGGTTGTTGGAGCCCCTTACGAGGATGATGGTCGTGGTGCTGTATATATTTATTTAGGCAGTTCTAAAGGTCTCAAACCTAAGCCTAGTCAACATATTCGAGCAATAGATGTAGACCGTAGTCTATTTGGATTTGGAATAAGTGTCTCAAAAGGAGTGGACATTGATAAAAATTATTATAATGGTATCCTTGATTTTGAATACGTACTTCAAAATCAATTCTCTAATCAGTTTCTTTTATTTGGTAGATTTGGCAGTAGGATCGTATTTATCGGATAGTGTTGTATTATTCAGAGCCCAACCAGTTACATATCTTAGCGGTAGAATTGCACCGTTTGCATCGGAAATGGGATTAAATACAACCAAATTATCCGTGAAGGCTTGTATTATATATAATGGAAGTTATATACCAGAAACGGCACAAGTTTCTATTAATGTTCAAGTAGATCCTGTACATAAACGAGCTTCTCTTGTTGCTAACGGTAACAGTTTAAGAAAACAATCCATATATCAAGTTATTAGTGTTGGTTCTGGAAAAGAATTTTGTCAAGGATTATCAATTGATATTCAAGTGAGAAAGATTATTTTAATATTTAGCGAAAAGTTTTTAGGATTCATGTGTTTATCTCATTTATTATAGGAATCATCACAGGATTTTTCGAAACCTCTTGAAATTCGAATGCAATATTCTATGCACGAAGAAAAAAGTAAAGGTAATTCATATTTTTCAGACAATAGGGAATATGCATGCAAATTTTTGTTCACATTTATTTTGAGAATATGAAAATACTGTTAATACTGTAATAATATTTAAAAACGAAATTAAAATCCGACAAATATAAAGGAAGCTATAAGCTTTTAAAGATTATTATCTGTCTCTTTCTTGCAAAAATACTAAAAACGGAGTTTTACGTGTATTTTAAATGGTGAAAGTGTAATATGACGTCACATAACATATCAAGAGGGATATCACCCTCTTTGTCTAATCGGGAATTTCAATCGTTCATATCTCGCTTATTTTTAAAGTTATTTAAAAAGTAATTTTACCTTGATATTTGTCAAGCAAACATGCTTCAATTCAAGTGAAAAAAAATTTTCATGCATATTCCCTATTACTTAGTTCATGGAATAATTTTATTATTTGTTAAACAGTTCAATCAACATTTTGCGCATCGTGTCCAGTGATTGATCCTTCAACAAAAGACACTGTTAAAATATTTGTACCGTATTCTACGGGTTGTGGCAATGATGCCAATTGTACGCCGGATTTAAAAATAAGCGCTTACTTTACAAATATAAGGTACATTTTTTAGATTGAATTGTTTGAATATCCAGTATATACTGAGTTTTACACAATTAAAAAAAAAATCTCTTATGGTTTTAAAGATGGACATATTTTTCGCTTTCCGAGGAACTTTTGAGCACAAATTATGAGAAAACTATTGAGTTTATGGAAAAATTTTTCAAACAAAAGTTGTTTATTTTAAAAAGAAGAAGATTTTTTGTTATTAAATTTTTGTTATATCTCTTACAGTTTCAAAGATAAGCAGTTTTGCCCATTTTTTCCAAACATGGTCCGATTTTGCCCATTAACGAACTTGACCTTACTTTTTTGCTCTAGAACACACACAGCTCGTTTCTATTTTCGTTCTTGAATTATCGTGTCCACGGACAGACGGACGGATATGAGGAAATGGACTAATTAGGTCATTTTATTAACATCTATAATAAAAATTATTTTCTGCGATCAATATTTTCAAGCGTTACAAAGTAGTGACTAAACTTAATATACCTTGTATATTTACAATATACTGGGTCTAAAAAAAAGGGTAGAAAATCTAGAGGGTGATTTACTCTCATACATTGTTGCAATGTGGTTAAGTAATCAGACAATGTAGCAATGTTTTCTATATGTCAACAATATTGCTGAAATAGGGAATATGCATGAAAATTGTTTTTCACATTTATTTTCAGAATATGAAAATGCTGTGAATACTGTAATAATATTTAAAAACGAAATTAAAATCCGACAAATATCAAGGAAGCTATAAGGTTTTAAAGAATATTATCTGTCTCTTTCTTGCAAAAATACTAAAAACGGAGTTTTACGTGTATTTTAAATGGTGAAAGTGTAATATGACGTCACATAACATATCAAGAGGGCTACCACCCTCTTTGTCTAATCGGGAATTTCAATCATTCATATCTCGCTTATTTTTAAAGTTATTTAAAAAGTAATTTTACCTTGATATTTGTCAAGTAAACATGCTTCAATTCAAGTGAAAAAAAATTTTCATGCATATTCCCTATTGCTGTTAAACAAAAAATCAACTATTGTGCAAGGCTGGTTGTCTAATCACATAATATAAAATATTGCCACTTTTTTGCAAGAATATTCAAATAATTTGAAATATTGTGGTAATATTATCGAAACATTGAAACAATATTTCGAGAATCTATTGTCAGAAACTCGTGGAAAATTTTCGAGGAATAGATTATCAAAATTATTTCTAAAATGGTCGTTTACACACTGTTTATAAAATCGCTCCTTAAAGTTCCACCACAATTTTGTACGCTGTGTAGGTTAAAATGGTAAAACAATTATTAATTCCTTTCTAGTGAACCTTTCATATTGGGGACGAATCGAAGTATTTTCTTAAATATATTAATCAATAATACAGGAGAACCAGCTTTTTTAACACGTTTATTTGCCTCGACAACGGATGATATAGACTTTGTTGAAATCCCAAATTATTGTAACGATCAAGATAAACCAATTGTTTGTGAAATTGACAATGTTATGTTTGCAGAACAAGTGAGTGCTTCTCGACTATTCATTGTAAATTTAAATCGGTATAAGTGATTCAAAAAATGAAAAATTTTCCAGAAACTTATCATCTTTGAAATTGATGCATTTAATTTGAAAACTGATACGAATAAAATCGAAATTAATTTACAAATTGAAAGTGCTGGACAAGATCAAAATGAAACAAATAATAATCTGTTGGTGGATTTAACCTTACAATCTGTGGCTGAATTAAAAATTACCAGGTATTAGTATATTATTGGTTGGTTTACAACAGGTGTTCTCCACCTTTTTGTACCTAAGAGCAACGATGAACCTGCCATAGGGTCGATAGTTCGACTACGTACACGCGCGTCTCTGCGTGGGTTCCCTACTATCTACACGCTAAATAATTCATACACGGAGAAGGAGGAAGGAAACCAGTCCAAGGAAACCAGTCGAGCAGTCTAAGGCGTTATGTCTTGGCAGTATGCCTACTTGGAAACTAGGAGGTTATGGGTTCGAATCCCGACATCGGCAGTTTGTCAATTATTAAGAAAAAAAGGGGGCGGTTAATTGACTAAACTGTCGGCGTATGGACAAGAACGAAGTAACCGGCTATGCTATGAGAAGGTTTTCTGCAGTTTCCTTCACGAACTCCAGATGAATTTCGGCATAGTTCCTATCATAGTCGGCTGCAGCCGTACACCTACTAATTCCTAGTCTGTACACAAAAATTCCTTCCACTCCAATCACATCATCGCATCCTTAGGCATCACAATGGACCTTATGGTCGTAGTGTAGACCGTCCAGGGCAGCCTCTACAATCTATCTAATCTATCTAACCAGAGAAAACTACCCAATTCAAACAGAGAGAGTTGCTAACAACAACAAAGCTCCAAATTTGGGATCTTTATAGATACGGTATCGTAAAAATCTTACTCACAGATATAGTTCTAGCTCTAAGAGGAAGGAAAAAGAGCAGGAAGAAATCAGCGAAGGTGGTTCAGATCAAACTGCCAAGGACGCTATTTGTTTGTTTCGAAGAGATTCGGATGCCTGCCGAAGTGGCATACCATGTAAAACTATCCCAATATAACAAGCACATTCCTCTTAAGCTTTTAATATTTTTTCATTGTTTTTCTTACTCTTTTAGCTAATCTTTGGATGTTATTCCAAAAATGCCTCTAATGAAGTTGTCTCTATGCATTCTTTCTTAACGCCTTCATTTATTTACTTTATTCATTTTAGCAAATCAATTCCCGAACAACTGCCATTTAAAGATAAGAAAGGCGTCATCAAAAGTCAAATCGATCCAATAACTCAAGAATATATAATTCAAAATTTAGGTCCAAGTCCCGTTGGAAATTCATTAGTACATTTTTATATTCCAATTGCATATGGTAATCTTCAGTTATTTAAGATCATGGAACCTGAGGTTGGTAAAAATATGATTATATATACTAAAAATTTTCGTCCAATCACTAAAATGTTTTTAGGCTTCAATAGGAACTCAATCAATTAAATGTAATTCTAGTTGGCCAGGATTTGTTGAGGATTTTAGTGAGGATGATTCACCGCCATATGTTGTTCAAGAAACGGAATTGTAAGTTATTTGTCGTATATCTCTGAAAGATCCAAACGGAGTCTTTTTTCTGAGACTTCGTTTGTTTGATAGAGACTTCCTTTACAAAGTATTTAGGCGGAAACTTTTCAAATGAACTTACTGCAAATCTGACTGATTCAGTATGATCCCATACTTATGGCCTCTTTAAAACTTCGACGAAATTCAGCAGAATCCACGACTTGGGACATTTGAGCCTCTGTTTGCAACACAGACTTGAAATTTGGATCTAATGTGTAATGTAATTTGTTCTTTGGCCCAAAAAGAAAAAGTGAATTAAGATTAGTGGAAAACGATGTGTTTTATTTAATCAATGTCCTTTGATTCAGAGCCTTATATGAATATATTTTTGAATTAAATACAATGTTTTTGTAGAATGTACTTCATTGAAAATGCTTTAAATGCATCAAGCAAATCTGATTTTCCATTGAATAGAACATTGTTTATTAATTGTTCCAAAAATGTTGAACAAATCACATGCATGACCATAATATGTGAATTGGGCCTATTACAAACTGCACAAACTAATGCAATTATAAAATTTTTAATTCAACCAATTTTAAAAAATGTTGGTAAGAAACCATCGAGATTGGATTCAAAATTCATATTGACTCTCATATTAACTTATTGTTTTAGATACGGTATCGCATGGCAGAGATATTGTCCATATGAATGTCGGAGTTGCGGTATTGCCTTTAACTACGATTAATACAACCAAGTAAGTGTTGGAAGATAGTTACCATGGAAATCATACTAGAGATGACTCCGCTGAACTTTGAAATAATAAGCTAAAGCGGAGAGATCCAGGGCCTATAACCACTTATTAGTGCAAGATAGTGCTTGTACTAATAACTGGATTACAAAAATAACCAGGTTGGACATGCAAGAATCGTGTTAACTTCCCAAAACATACTCTTTCTCAAAACCTTTCACTGTAGTCTATGATAGGGACATGCCGGCGGAAGAAGAACCAGTCTATCTCAAGAAAGTAATCGTTGGGTATACAGATAGCTCCAAAACTGGGGAAGGAACCTGGGTGAGAATTTGCAGCCCAAGGAAAACATTAATCTCAACTTGGGGAAATATGCTAGAGTATTCAGGCAGAAGTCTATGCCATACTGGCTTGCGTAGGGGTTAGAACCTACGTAAGGGTTCCTTAAACCAAAACGTATATGTTCTGGCGGACATTCAAGCTGCTCTCAAAGCCTTGCCTGCAGCTGAAGTCACATCAGGGGTAGTCAGGGGTTGCTTAGAGGAACTAATGGAGTTGGCAAAACAGAACAATGTTAAATTGATCTGGGTACCAGATCACAGTGGTTTCGAATGAAACGAAAAAGCAGATGCCTTAGCAAAGAAAAGTGTATCTTTTATAGCCCAGAACCCATATTTTAGGAATATTTTAGGACTTCGGAAAGTTACCGGATTCCAAATTGGATTTTATCACCTGCGAAAGCATTTGCACCCAATAGGACTCCACAATGGATTCATTATGTGCAGACTGTCTGGAGAAGAGGTAGAAACATCCAGCCACATATTCTGTAACTGCGAATCTCTCGGTTACAGCAGGTATAAGATATTCGGTGCATCTCACCCCGAATATATAAACCTTCAGGAAAACCTGATTAGCAAACTCCTGGTGATTGCCAAGATATAGGAGAAGCGAAACCCGTCAGACTGAAGTAGAAGGGGAAGCACAAGGGATGATAAGGTCTAAGTGCGATACTTTTTATACTCCAAGATATATTTAGTGCATTTTTTTATTAAATAATTCAATTTTGAAAATTTTGTAACTTTTTCCGAATTTCCTTTACAATTAGAAATAGAACAGCTATTAGTGTTGTAGCGATGGCAAAAATTCGAAAAAATCATCAAATATCCTTCGATCCTACCTTGCAGATGTCCAAAATGGCCACAATTAAAATAGGTACATATATGTGTCTGTAGCCAATCTAAAAGTCATACGGCACGTTTGCCAATGGGAAAAATTGGACAAGGAGAAAGGGGAGTTTAGAGGGAAAAATTGGACAAGGAAAAATCGAATAATGTATTCATTCTGAGGAAATTTTAAACGGTACCGAATTTTTTTTTGTAGTAAAGGGCGTGCATTTGCAACGTTAGGAACTGTATTGATTGGTCCATTACCTGCCGAAGGTATACCACATTTTTGGATTGTTTTGGCTTCTGCTGTTGGATTACTGTTATTAGTTGCAATTATGTCTGGATTAATGAAGGTGAGGAATATAGATTATTAAGACAAGAAAATACTATCTTGTTTTGGAAGTTTAATAATAATAAAAAACTTTATTCCAGTTTGGATTCTTTAAACGTGTTAAGAAAGATGAATTAGATTTATTGAAAGGACAATCGTTTGATTGTCAGGTAAGAAATTTTTCTAATTCAAATTATTTTCTGTTTAATACATTCAATTTGTTTTCAACTCATTCCAGGAAATGGAAGTATATTAGGTCCAAACTAGCGATATTAAAAAATGTAAAGAAATTGTAGCGAATAAGTGGTTTTGTGTATAAATAAATAAAATTTTTTGTTTGTTCTTTTTGTAAGTTTATTTTATACACATCCCTATAAATTACATAATAGGGTAGTTATTCCAAATAATTAAACCGCTATACACGAAACAAAATTCATACGGAAAATTTTTTATTTAAAAAAAGGCAAATTTGCATAAATTTTAAGGATTTTATTTCGAAATTTTTAGAAGGAAATAAATTTTTAACAGTGAATTCTACCTCCAATTGCTCTAATGATTGCCTCAAACCTTCTAGGCATACTATTAATAAATAATTAAAAGTTTATCACGTCCAAAATTAAAGTATATAAATAATTAATATCACAGGGAAGTTGAACTAGGAATTCTAAATCAGAACCTTAAATTTGATCCAGTTGTACGTTTCGTCTCTTTATTGTGACTTCTTCAGCAACTACAAAATATAATTAACAAAATCACAATATAACCTTAAATTTCATAATACAACTACAACGATGTCTTGAATTTTTGTTTGTTTAAATAATTATATTTTGTAGTTGCTGAAGAAGTCTAAATAAAGAGACGAAACATCCAACTGAATCGAATTTAAGGTTCTGATTTAGAATTCCTAGTCCAACTTCCCTGTGATTTTGGTAGCCAGATGTGGTAGCAAACTTTATTAATAGTATGTTATCCACAATTTTACCCCAATATCAACAAAAACATATATAAATTTACATTTCAAATTTTGCCCCAATTCCTAGAACATTTATTTGTATTTTATAAATACGTATTTCGACTACAATGTAGTCATCATCAGTATGAATTAACTAATCGTAACTATCTCTGGGATATGGATTCAAAGATATGTTGTTGCTTGTTGCTAATTTGGTGCGTGTCTCACAATGATATTAAAAAAGTTCTGTCTTTTATATGATTTGACTAAGGGTATAATCTGACCTGAGGATTATTTGAGTTGACTGACTAAAGGATTAGGTGTGTGAAGAACCCCACCTATTAATTGATGGTATCCTTTTGTGACTATGTGGCGTTGTTTTTGTCACTAAGGTGAGGGTATCGAAGCAAACCTTGATATTCAGGTATTCGATTTTTTGAAAATGGTTTAATAATATTAAATAAGAATTTGGAATTGGGCCATTGTCTAAATTCATTATCTGTTTTCTCAATTTATGTATGTAGATATACTTTCGTATGCATCTAATTCTGTGGGGTTTTGTACCGATTTCAATAGTTTATATGTAAAAAATTTCGTAGAAAATAATTTAAATGAATTATTTGCCACTTTTTATTGCTGTGCAATGTATTGTTTGAAAGATTCAACAGTTTTGACAGGATGGGTTATTCATTGACTGGTTTTTTATTTATTTTTATTTATCTGTAATAAAATGACTCACTCTTTTCACGTGAGGCATAATCAAATTATTCTTTTGATTAATAATAAACAAAAATATGTTTACACGCTTTGTTGCTAATCTCGAATCTACTTCCGAACAAAATTGATAACACCAACAAAACTAAATTACAATATCCTTCATTACAATTTCATAATGCGCGATATTAAATTTTTTGTAGCATACAAAAAAAAAACACACACACACACATTCGGCAACCATTCATTTTAAAAATTTATAATTATGATCAGTTTAATTATTTATTTAATTATTATAATAATCGATTTAACAAAATCGTATAATTTATCACCGAAATTTCATTTAATTATTAATGATCCAATGCAACAAAACGGTTCCTATTTTGGATATTCAGTACATTTACGAAAGGGGATTGATGGATATGCAGCCAGGTATGTGAGAAATTTTGATCATTGAATATATAAAACACTGCAATTTGTAATTCATAATTCGAATAAATTTTCTTGTTAGTATTGTTATTGGTGCACCAAAAGCCAATTCAAAGTATCGTGAGCATAGGCACATCACCAATCCTGGTGTAGTTTATCAATGTATTGTCGATGAGCTTATGGAAAGTAATTCATCTTGTTCTCCACTTTTATTGGACCCAACAGGTACTTATCTATATCTATTCTATAATGTTATAAAGATAAAATATTTGATTTTTTGTATGTTTGTTTGTTATGGATAAACTCAGAAAATACTTAACCGATTTTAAAAATTCGTTCACCTATAAAAAGCTACATTATCAGCGAGTAACATGGGCTGTATTTTATTTCCAAAAAAATTAGAGATCTCTACGAAAATTGCAATAATGTAACCCAAGGTATCATAATCTATATAAATAAAAATTAAATTCTGTCCGTTGGTAACCGCATCCCTTGCGAACGGCTGGACTGATTTGACTAATTTAAAAAACAAATGTTCGTTATAGTCCGAATAAGGTTTTAACGGTAAAATTGGAAAAGTTACCCGGAAAATTGGAAAATGCGAAAAAATTGAAAGTGCTTATTTTTATGCTAATTTTTTATGATTTTTTATGTTTACTTCTTTAAAATAAAAACTTGCAAAGCCGATAGTTGTCCCTTACATACCCACGCTCTCTAGGGGGGTGTGAAAATATCTAACCTTAAAACCCTAAGCGATAGAAAAAAAATTCAGAGACACAAAATGTCCCTTTGTAAAAAATAAATAACTTGTAAAGTAGATCATTGTAGATCCTACACACCCACTCCTACCAGGGGGTGTGAAAATATCTAAGAAATAAAAAAAAGATCAAAGACAAAAAATATTCCTTTTTAAAAAATAAATAAAGCCCACGCCAGATGGTGCGGGTGTTTCAGGTAAATTTTTGAAATATCTTTGCTTTTACTCGAATTTATTCGAAATATCTTTTCTTTTATGACCTCTGCTAACATAAAACCAATAGTTTATGAGATATTTTAGAATAACTGATTTTCGGGACAATTACAATAACTTTTTATGCACACGCGATTTTGTTAAAGATTTTTGCCATGTTTTCATAGAGTTAAAACGACAATGTGTCCGTTGGAAAATTCCCGCGTGTATTTTTAAGAGATATGCTCATTTTTGTGTACTATTTCACTGGGCTACAAGGCGAAAACCTTGCATTCGTATGAAAAAATTTTTCCATTCGATTTTTTTTTGCATAATCATTTTTGAGTTGTGCCCGTAAATAAGGATCATAATTTTTCCCTACGAAAATCTGGTTCCAATATTTTTAAACTAACTTTTTTTATTACTATTAGCTAAGTTAATATCTATATTCATCATTATTAGGCGATGTCGCTCCTCGAAATAAAACAGCTATACATCATAAAAGTTTTTCCTTGCTTGGATTGGCTATAGATGGACAAACATCTCGTGATGGTTGGTTTATAGTAAGTAAAATTATGAGTATTTAAAAAGAATCCGGAGTATGTACACTCCCGTTCATCGAAATTGATTATCATAAAAGGGTTTGGTAAATATTCAAATTTAAAATAATAATCGAATGAGAATAGTATGACCACAAAGCCATAAACTAGTAGTGACCACATTTACATTAATTAATAATACACCATATTGGTTGATGGGTTTGTGACCATTAAAATCTCTTTCGATTACTATTTTAAATATGAATTTGTACTTCTTCCTTTTATGATCATGATAATAAAAATTCTGGCCGCCATCTTACTCACCACCATTGGATTATAATTGTGTTGTTAAAAGTGTTGTTTTGATAAGGAATGTTTTTCTTCTAAATCTCGTAGTTTCAGAGATATTTCCTCGTACCGCATTTTTTTTAAACAAAGTTTATACAGGGTGAATCGAACCAGGTGCATAATAGCACACGCCTCCATTTCTTTGTATCCCATTCACAAAATATCTAAAATTATAATTATATAAAATAAATTAAATTATAAATATAATTATTATAATTTAATTATAATATAATTATAATTAAAAATAATAATATTCCCACCACCTACTACATGTTCCCCTAAAATTTTATTACTTGCTGCATGTTCCCCTAGCACTCTGTTTTGAGTGCTTTGGTGTTTATCATATCTTTGAACCAATCACGAGTGGTCTTCGTTTGTTTCGGGGAGATGATCAATTTATCGATTTCTATTGGATGATATTGGGGAATGGGAGCATCGTAGAAAGAATTGGAGGCGTGTGCTATTATGCACCTGGTTCGATTCACCCTGTATATTTATATAACTTTTAAGCTAAAATTTAATATGAAAATTTTTAGGCTTGTGCACCTGGATGGATTAATAATTATTTTTTAAAACTACATAGATTAATATTGGGTAATGGAATGTGTTATTGGATTCCAAATACAAAAGAATCAAATCGTATCGCTGAGCAATTAATGCCTTTAATTGAACCAAGTGAGAATATTATTTAAAAAAAATGATTTAATGAGTTTTAGTGATTAAGTATTATTAAATTAAACAAATATTTGAGATTTTCGTAAAAGTAATTTTATTTTCACTATAGTTTCGGAAACTAAGTTCCTTCTTCAGGAACAATAATATTAAAAATAATGATCAGGTAAAAAATAAAAATATTTTTACGAAAATCTGAAATAATTCAATAATTATAAAAGATTTAAAACTCTACTTTTTATCATTTGCAATATAAAATTTACATCCTTCGCTTATAAGAGAGGGATTATCTTTAAGGGATGTTTTCATATAAGCTCTTAAGTTATAACCTCTTAGATTTTTTAAATTTAATTTAACTACTACAGCTTCACAACGTTGGAATGATAAATATAATAACAAGTATTATAAATATGGTTATGGACAGGCTGGATTTTCAGTACATATGCCAATGGATGATGGATCTGAACTATTATTAGGTGCACCTGGTATATTTAATTGGAAAGGTGGAGTGATTCGATATAAGAATATAGGTTTGGAACGTGAATCGAGACCATATTTTAAAGCATCAGTTTCAAATAAATTTAAGAATCATAATCATAATAAAAGAATCCCATTTGATTCTTATTTTGGTAAACATTCAAGTTCGTGACCAAGCGTACATTGAGACATGCGGTGAATGAATTTCACTTTCAGAACAGACCAGAATTTCATGTGTTTCAAAGTATCAGCTTGCTGCTTTGGAACTTGAAAATCAGATATAGAAACCGGGTCGGGTAGTTTTTCTCACGTTCATAAGATTAATTGTAACATTAGCTTCTGCCTAATATACAGATATACTATGACTCAGAGGTGGGCGCAGACGGCTCGCCGGAGTCGAACGACTCTCCATAAGCTGGGTGAGAGTAAGTAAAAAAGGTATGTTTTGAAGTAAGATGTTTCAATACAGGTTGCCTACCGATTATTGCCCAATAATTTATTCAATCAATTTAGAATTAGTTTTATAAAATATTTATTGTTTAAAAAATATCTTTTACAATATGAAGAGATACACCAAAAAACATAATAATAATAATAACAATAATAACAACAATAATGATGATAGGAATAACAATAATTACAACAACAACAACTATATGTATTCCCACTTTATGTAAAAATTATCCATTTAGAAATTAGTAACAAATTATCAACCCTCCAACCCCCACCCAGCTTTATCATTGGCATTTTTTTTGTATCGAGTGATATCAAATTCCCATGACACTATACCCCCTACTAAGAAAAAATAATTAAATCAAGTAAATAATTGTTTATCAGTTCTCCGATATGAATAGTTTAGGCAAATTATTCGAAATTTCCTAAAATCTAATTATAAAATCTAAACTAAAGCTAAATCATCAAAAAATTTACAAGCGGTAAATGTAAAAGACCAAAAAATTTATATTTTATAATTTATATAACATTTATATTTTATTCATACCCAAATTTTATTAAACATTGTACATTTTATGCCCCAAATTACCAGCCCAAAATTTCAGAGTATATATTCAATGTATTGAGTGTATTGTATACTTTGAATAATAGTGACCATAAAAAAAAGTTGGTATTATTATATTTTTTTCCGAAAATGTTTTAATTAAAAAAAGAAAATAATAATAATTGGTAGGTACCCTATATTTACTCTATCTCTCTTCCTACCTCTCACTCAGAGCTGAGTACAGTCAAGGTCTGCCCACCTATGTTGACTATGTCTCAGAGCTTTTATTGTGCTCTCCTGTTCTGCTCTTAAACGACATTGAAGCTCAATGTATGCTTTGTCAATACTTTGCTCAAAGAACCACTACATTATAAATATATCAATTGTTTAAGGATATGCATTAGAGTCAGGGGTATTTCTATTAGAACTACCCGCAAAGCGATGGTATGTGTCCAGTGCACCAAGAGTTAAATATATTGGACGTGTGTATTTATTTGATTACCTTGAAGGTAAAAAATATAATTCCATTGATATTAAGAAAGAGTTTAATGGAGAACAGATAGGTGAATACTTTGGCTCAAGTTTATGCGTATCTGATGTTAATAATGATCAACTTGATGATGTGATAATTGGAGCACCACGATACTCTTTGGATAATAAGTTTGGTGAAACCGGTGATGAGGGCACTGTTTATGTATTTATAAATTTAGATAATGTAAGAAATATGTAAATAAGTTATTGAAAAAGTGGTTTCATTTAATTTTGCTGAAACGCAGGTATATTGTGATTTTCAAGTCTTTCGGATAAAACTGTTTTCGAGGAAAATGTAGCTATTGGTTTTACATACCACGGTATTTGAAATGTCAAGTTCGTTAATGTCAAGTTCGGGCGATAGATATACAGGGGTAGGAGGGATAATGCGAAGTCCTTCGGATAAAACCGTTTTCGAGGAAAATGTAGCTATTGGTTTTACAGACCACGGTATTTGAAAAATTAAGTTCGTTAATGTCAAGTTCGGGCGATAGATATAGAGGGGTAGGATGGGTAATGCGAAATTTGGAGTATATATTCAATTTATCTTGCACGATTTCTATTGTATTTTAATAATGCATTTTAAAATTACCGCCAAAGTAACAGAATTTCATATACACTAAGTAAATTAAAATAGGCCAAACACAGTATGCCATGATATGGTGTTACACTCACACGACGGACTACGGACAATAACGACGATGTATACATGCACGAGTAAGATGCAACTATATATAAATGATTGTAGTTAGAGAGTTATAAGTATACTATAATAGTGTGACAAAGTAAACCATATCGTAGTAAACTACATATAGACAGCGATAGATACACTATACAGTATTCCAGATTGGGTGTATTTTTAAGCTGTATATTATGATTATTATGTACCAGATTCTACCGGCGGCTTCACTCGTGTTTTCTTTTTATATTCCCGACTCCCGTAATCGTAGCGAGATCAATAACATACCCGCTTTTAAGGCTAATCATAAGCTTTAAAACACATATAAAGTTTCATCATAATCGATCCAATAGTTTTTGTGTGATGCTCGAACAAACAAATAGGCAATTACAAGTTTTATCAGAGATATAATAATGCTTTCCTCTGAAAAAATTCGCTGAGACTACGTAGATGTTTTTTAAATTTAACTACAAAATACTCCAATTTTAGTAAATTCAATTGAAATTCGACTTTTTCACAAATATTGCTGCGAAGTTTATGATTTGCTTTTTTAATGAGTTGTTTGTGAAAATTTACAGTGGAATTTTCAAGAACAACCTAAATTACAACATGTACTAAAATCGGGTGCTCAATTTGGAACATGTATTTCATCGTTAGGAGATTTAGATTTCGATGGCTATAATGGTAAACTATGAACACTAACTCTAAACGATCAAATTCCTGAAACATTTCTTAATGCAGATGTGGTTGTTGGAGCTCCTTATGAAGATGACGGCAGAGGTGCTATTTATATTTATTTGGGTAGTCCAAATGGTTTAGTTCCTAAGGCAAGTCAACATATTCGGGCAATCAATACGGATCGTAATTTATTTGGATTTGGAATAAGTGTCTCCAAAGGAGTAGACATTGATAAAAACTCTTACAATGGTAAATTTTATAAGGTTCATAAAATTTTACAAAACTTCTGATATGTTTTAATTTTTTTAAATAGATTTAGCAGTGGGATCATACTTATCCGATAGTGTTGTCCTATTTAAATCACAACCAGTTATTCGCCTTAGTGGTCGAATTATTCCATCAATTTTCGAAATACGATTGAATACAAGTGAATTTTTTGTGAACGCCTGTGTCAATTCGACAGGACAATACTTACCAGAAAAGATTCAAATAAAGATTAATGTACAAGCTGATCCTGTTTATAAACGGGCTATGTTTATTGAAAACCATTTATTCAAAAGTAATTTAACCAAGCTTGTTACGGTAATTCCTATTGGAAATCAAGTTTGCTCAAATATATCACTTAAACTTAAGGTAAAAGTTTGTTCACTTTTTTAACACATAAAGAGTAAGGTGCTGGACCGATTTTGAATTAGAGTATATACACATTTAGTATGAACTTGTGACTTACCGGATCAATATTCTACGAAAAAATATACCTACTTTTAGGATTTACAAACATGTGATGAACTGTGATAAAATGTCGTCAAAAATACCTTTATGTAGTGCATTGATTTTATTAACGACGTCTTATTGAATCCGGGAATGACGTAGAATAGATGACTACACGGAAAATTAACACAACCAACACTAACCGTTTTATTGTTAGATGAATAGAAAAACGTGTGCGTGTACTTATGTACGGACGTAAAAAGTTATACTTCTTTTTAAATAATTTATTAAAATAATATTAAATAAGGTCAACACGACTATTAAGACACAAAAGTGTAATAAAATGAAATAGTAGTGGAAAACTACAATAGAAAAATATATATTGTATTTAAAATCAATGATTCTACATTTTATCATGGTAGAACAGAATCAGCGTCACTTCTTCCGTTCAAATGGCATTTAATGCATTATTTACATTAGAATCAGTGTTACTGAAATTTATCAACAACAGACCAGGTTTATCAATATATACATTTAATATACAAAGTTTACGAGCCCATAAAAATGGTATCATATTGATAATAATATGTGGCTCGTAATTCGAATATTCTTCTTTTATCAGAAACATGGAGTAATAATGATGAAGACATTCCTATACCTAATTTCAACTGTATAGTCAAATTTAAATGTTCTAATGTTCTAGCTGGCGCGGTGTAGTTATTTACCAAAATAATAACGATCATTCATTTTTCGTTCTATAATGTATAATATTGTCTTGTCTTTCAATTACCAAAAATCATATCACACACAAAATAAATTACTGTCCACAGCAGAGTGTAGTCATGCTGCTTATGTGACAGACAGACTTTTGTCTGTTTCGCTTAAGCATATGATGTATGTATATGTAAATTTTTGATATATACTCAATGACACACATTTTTTTAATAAATGTCTCCCAAGTACTGTGCACATCGATCGAGCTAGTGCTATATCAGTCGAGGAGTGTTATATCAGCGATTCGATACGTTACATGCTGAAGATACTCTCTAATTGGATTCTCATAATGCGTATAACTTCAAATATAATTTTCTTCCATTCTCACAATATGCGGTCTAGCCTGCGTTAGTAGATACTTGTGTCTTTACCGTCCCAGTGGTCGAGTGCCCTCACATTTTAATCAATAAAACTATTTTATACAGAACATTTCCGAAGATTTTGTTAGTAAACCTATTGAAATTCGCATGCAGTTCTTTAAGTATGAAAATCGGAGTAAAGGTAATTTATATTTCTCAATTATTAGCCATCAAAGAAAATAATTTAATAAAAATTTAATTACATCTGAAACAGTTCAATCAACTTTTTGCTCATCATGTCCGGTGATTGATCCTCGCGGGAAAAGTGTAAATAAATTAGTACCGTTTTCCATGGGTTGGGAATATAAATACACTGCAGATTTAAAAATAAACGCCTATTTCACGAATATAAGGTATGTGTTTTATCAGTTAAATATTGAAAACGGAACAGTAATTATTCAAATTATTGTAGTGACGCCTTTGTTATTGGAACGAAACAAATTATCTACTTAAATATTTCGATCACGAATGACGGAGAAACAGCGTCGTTGTTAACACGTCTAATTTTAACTCCTTTGAATCATGTAAAGTTTGTTCAAATTCCAATTTATTGTGATGATCAAGAAGATGAGTCGATTATTTGTGAGCTTGATAGTGTATATGTTTCCGATGAAGTAAGTTTATTGCTGCGAATTTTCTATAAAAGGAAATAGAGCCATATATATATATATATATATATATATATATATATATATATATATATATATATTTATATATATATATATATATATATATATATATATACAGGGTGAATCTAACCAGCTGCATAATAGCACACGCCTCAACTTCCTTCCATGATCCGCCCACATCCCAACAACATTCAATAGAACACCTCCTGTTAGGAAGACAGTCTGTTCATAACACAAATACCATCATATATGATATATGCTAGCTCAGATGGATATGGCACTCTTGATTGATGCATGCCTGCAACCCATAACAAATCATTACCAATGTAAATATGTACGGAGTTAGATGTATTACGCATTAAATTGTATCACATAAGTATAATAAGAATGGAGGCCACATGCACACATCAACATAAGTACACCATGTCCGTCCAAGCCAACACACAACATACAAAACAACATTTGTATAATGAACAGACCGTCTCCCTAAGAAAAAGTACTCCACTATTGGATGTTGTTGGAAAATGGGAGGTTCGCGGAAGGAATTGGAGGCGTGTGCTATTATGCAGCTGGTTAGATTCACCCTATATATATATACTTATATATATACTTATATATATATATATATATATATACTTATATATATATATATACTTATATATATATATATATATATATATATATATATATATATATATATATATATATATATATATATATACATAGTGTATATTTAGTCGTCTCAATGCAATGCTAATGTCAAATTCCATTAAGGTTACGTAAGACATGGTATGAAATAACTAGCGTATACTATATAGACCAACATATCATTGAATTGATATGAAAAAACTAACTCATTCAGCAGGAATCGAACCCTAGACCTGTGATTTTCTAGCCCAGTATGCTAACCGTTACACTACGGATGACTCTGGTAAATGAATCAATTTTTTCATATCATTGACAATATAACCCAGAGGTCCGATTCCTGGTGAATGAGTTAATTTCTTCATATGAATATTTAATGAAAAATTCAATATTTGTCTAAATAGTATACAATAGTTTTTTTTATGCTATGTCTTACGTAATCTCAATGGAAATTGACATTAGCATTGTATTGAGTTATACACAAATAAAAAATTCTAATCATATAATATTATTATTTTAGAGGAATATCATATTTGAATTGGATGCGATTAATATTGATACCAATATGGAGGCCATTAAAATTAATTTGACATTAGAAAGTTCTGGCAAAGATCAAAATTATACCGATAATCATATTTTGATGTCTCTACCGTTAATGTCAGTTGCTGAAATAAAAATAATTAGGTATTGATACATAGCATTACTTTCAATTATTTTTCTCATTTTGATTATTTAGGCCAAAAAAAAATCCAAAAGTAATTTATGTGTGTGTGTGTGTGTGTGTGTGTGTGTGTGTGTGTGTGTGTGTGTGTGTGTGTGTGTGTGTGTGTGTACAAACTATACAAATTAAATGAGATAGATAGAGACAAGATGATAAATGTTTGAATTTTTATGACTAGCGTTATAAAATAATAAAATAATAATTTTATGTTACATAATTTTGGTTGCACGTCAGTACAGAAAATATTTTGTAGGCGGAGTTCAATGTTGCTGCAACAATGTTCTGCGTCTGTTCCATACTTAATGGCTCTCTCTCTCTCGATTCCATTAATGGCTTCCTTCATGATTCTCTGCTTTCAAAAGATTCTTATCGATCGCACACTTGGTAAATGGTCATTAACCTAACAATACCTTCTTTTACTTATTCATTTTAGCCAATCAATTCCTGAACAATTGTCGTTTAAAGATAAGAAAGGCGTCTTAAAAAGTCAAGCCGATCCAATCAGTCAAGAATATATAGTTCAAAATTTAGGTCCAAGTCCAGTTGGAAATTCCAGAATACATTTTTATATTCCAATTTCATATGATAATCTTCAGTTATTCAAGATCATGGAACCTGAGGTTGGTAAAAATATGATTATATATAAAAAAATTTTCGTCTAATCACTAAAATGTTTTTTAGGCTTCAATAGGAACTCAATCAATTAAATGTAATTCTAGTTGGCCAGGATTTATTGCAGATAATGATGAGGATTCGATAT
Organism: Nineta flava; assembly: GCA_963920215.1. NCBI lineage: Eukaryota > Metazoa > Arthropoda > Insecta > Neuroptera > Chrysopidae > Nineta > Nineta flava. The sequence continues at coordinate 90,832,607 of OY986043.1, read as the reverse complement.
TCGATGATGAATTGTCTCGAATTCGACGTGATATTATCGACGATGATAATTTGTAAGCTCATTTACTGGGATAAATTAATTTTCAAATTTAAAACTATGTTTTTTTTAGGAATATTTTTTATTTAAATGAAAGTAAAAGAAATTTTCCAATAAATAGGACACTGTTTTTAAATTGTACTGAAATGTTTCATGAAATTATGTGCATGACTGTAACATGTGAATTGGGACTGTTACAAAATTCTCAAACCAATGCAATTGTGAAATTTTTAATTATACCAATTTTTGAGAATATGGATGCTGTGTTAAAAACTAAAGATATTTTACAGATGGATGTGAAAGTTGTATTAACGCCTTTGGTTAAATTGAATTCAGTTAAGTAAGTAAAACATCCGAACTCAAGGTTACCTAATAGGGAATATGCATGAAAATTTTTTTTCACATTTATTTTCAGAATATGAAAATACTGTTAATACTGTAATAATATTTAAAAACGAAATTAAAATCCGACAAATATCAAGGAAGCTATAAGCTTTTAAAAATTATTATCTGTCTCTTTCTTGCAAAAATACTAAAAACGGAGTTTTACGTGTATTTTAAATGGTGAAAGTGTAATATGACGTCACATAACATATCAAGAGGGCTATCACCCTCTTTGTCTAATCGGGAATTTCAATCATTCATATCTCGCTTATTTTTAAAGTTATTCAAAAAGTAATTTTACCTTGATATTTGTCAAGTAAACATGCTTCAATTCAAGTGAAAAATAATTTTCATGCATATTCCCTATTGTATTGAATAATGCGAAGAATTTTAGACCTTACGTTAGTCAGTTGGCATAGTATTTCATATAGAATCAATGACGGTGGTTTCCAGTTTGTTTGTATCGCCACCACTTCCGTAAGAGGTATACGGAAATTATGAATTATAAAAAATGATTTCATTAAAAAACCAATAACCAATAAAAGTCATAAAAAATTCGTTATGCAGTAGTTGCTTTAACAAAGTGAATTTTCTCAGAAATTGGGAATAAAAATACCACATAACCATCAAAGTATCTAACCATGATGATTCATTAGTAATATTCATTATTATGGCTTATTATTCATTATTAAGTATCTATCAACTAATGCAGGCTAGACCGCATATTGTGAGAATGGCAGATAATTATATTTGAAGATAAACTTGACGCGTTATGATAATCCAATTAGAGAGTATCTTCAGCATGTAACGAATCGAATCACTAATATAACACTCCTCGACTGATATAGCACTAGCTCGATCGATGTGCACAGTACTTGGGAGACATTTAGTAAAAAAATGTGTGCCATTGAGTATATAGAAAAAATTAACATATACATGCATCATATGCTTAAGCGAAACAGACAAAAGTCTGTCTGTCACATAAGCAGTATGACTACACTCTGCTGTGGATGGTAATTTATTTAGTGTGTGATATGATTTTTGGAAATTGAAAGACAAGATAATATTATATATTATAGAACGAAAGATGAATGATCGTTATTATTTTGTTAAATAGCTACATCGCGCCAGCTCTTACGTTAGAACATTTAAATTTGACTATACAGTTGAAATTAGGTATAGGAATGTCTTCATCATTATTACTTCATGTTTCTGATAAAAGAAGAATATGAGAATTACGAGCCACATATAATTCTCAATATGATACCTTTTTTATGGGCTCGTAAACTTTGTATATTAAATATTGACTATACAGTTGAAATTAGGTATAGGAATGTCTTCATCATTGTATGTAAATTTCAAATATTACTCTAAATTTTATAGTTACAGCAAATGTGGTTAGGTAATGAGTTGCAGTAAAACTTATGTACTACAACTTTACTTATTAAATTTAAGTTTTTATGTTTTAAGTTTTTGTGTTGGACTCTCTAGCGGTCACAGTTTTATTTTGATTGGAATCAAATTTGGTATTTGAGGCGCTTTTGGTATTTGAAAGGTTAAGTTTGTTAAAGGGTAAAATCGGACAAGGAGAAAGGGGGGGGGGATAGAGAGGAGGGGAAACACAAAATTTGGCATATCACCCTTAATATTGGAAAAATCGAAAAATACATAAGAAGTAGAAAAGTTGTAGAAAATTACTTTTACAATATTTTTGTTTCTAATCGTTTTTTTCTGTTACAACTAATATTTACAGAAATATTTTCAATTTAAGATTGAAAGTTAAAATCCTAAATATCTCGAGAAAAATGAGTCCGCTATGAATTGAAGCAAAGATGATCTTAAACAACTTTACTTCTTATACATTTTTTGATTGTTCTAATATTAAGAGAGATAGTTTTTATTTTGTATATTCTTCTTTCTCTATGCCCCCCTTTTCCCTTGACCTATGTCATTTATTAATAAAACTGGCCTGCCAAATACCAAAATCATATCAGATACAACATTTCATTTTGATCAGACAAAAAATTGTCAGTGCTAGAAAGTGATTTATATATTCTAAGGAAATTCGCTGAGTTGATGCAGTTCCTCCTGCATAACGAATTTTTTATGGCAATCTTCTCCTACTCACTTCGAAACTGGTTTTAGTAATGGCATAGTAACGACAACATTAAGCACAACATTAATTGGTTCTTTACCTGTCGATAATATTGAACATTTTTGGATTGCATTGGCGATAGCACTTGGACTATTGTTAGTTCGTTTGTTACTTTCTTGTTTGGTAAAAGTCGGATTCTTTAAACGTACTATGAAACATAAATTAGAATTATTGAAACGTCGTGGTTCATTAATGAGGTAATTTTGTTTTGTTTTTTTCGTCGTGACTATTCGCCCAATCAACGGGTCCACGGAATACTTAAAACTGTGATAATTATGGGTATATTTATGTCAATTTTAACAAGTTTTCTATCGCTGACCAAATAATGGGGCTACCTGACCATTTATGACCAATTAGTGACCAATCAGATTGTATAATTGGTTTTTCGAAATTCCATGGATAAAATTTTTGTATGACCTTGAAAAAATTAAAATATCAATAAAAAATTTTCTATCGCTGACCAATTAATGGGACTACCTGACTATTTATGACCAATTAGTGACCAATTAGATGATTTAATTGGTTTTTCGAAATTCCATGGATGGGATTCTAGCATCCTGTAGCCAATTAATTCAGGCTAAAAATACGTAATAAATCGTACTAAACAGAATTTTATTGCTTGAATAGCATCTGAAAATTGATGGCACTACCGGATTGGCTAAAAATTGACATAAATATTCCAATAATTATCAAAGTTTCGCGTGGACCCGAATAGTCACGACGTATTTTTTTATTATTTTTTTGAAAATTTGCATTGAAAAATCAACATTTTTCTTGATTTTAGGAGATTTAGTCTTACTCGACGACATAGTATGAAAAATGACAAAAATTCGAATGAGAGAATGCGATAGGAATATACAGTGTGCTCATTTGAAAAGTTTCCACTTAAATATTTTTTTAAATTATGTACTGAAGAAAAAAAAATGTTTCAAACAAAAGTTTCACTGTTTAAAGAGAGAAACATATTTTTGTTTCATGCATCCGTGCAAGATGCTCCCTCTTTTGTCTCATAAAAACAAACAAATTTTTATTGATACTTTTTTTTCATACATTCCTTAGTTCTGGTGTAAATACGGGGAGTAAATGAGACCTAAATTTTGTATTTAAATATTGGAAAAAGTTGTTGGTTTTTATGGGTTCTAATAAAATAATGTTCATATAAACAAAACGATCAACTTTTGTTTGAAACTTTAATTCATGCCTCCAATATTTCTGACGTACATACAAAATTACCGCCACTTTTAAGATGTATGTATGAAGACGTGTATAAAGAGTTTCAAACAAAGGTTGTTTGTTTTTATAAGATAACATATTTTGTATGTACAGATTTTCCCTATCTTGCACCGTTTAAAAGATAAGTTATAACACGCGGGCGCCGATGCATGGAACAAGAACTATAATTTATTGTATTATATTTCTTCCACCCTTTAAACAAAGTAATTTTTTTCTCAAATGCATATTTAAAAAAATATTATATATATATATATATATATATTGGATTGTACAGCTTTAATTGGGAAAGTGTGAAAGTTTCGAATTTTCATTGTGTGTGGAATATGAAGGCGCCACAATGCATTTTATATAGAGGATTCCCAGAAAACTCGGAATACAGAGCGGAATATATTGCTTGAGAATAAATTAATTAACAACACTGAAGAAGTACCAACGCATCAGTCCGGCCAAAAGAGAGAAATATCTGAATTAATTCGATTGTCTAGGTGTTAATGCATTTTGGGGATGCAAATTTTTCTTTTGTCTCTTTGTTTTTGTATGATACTGTATAGAATATAAATTTCTAACATACAAATAAATAATCTATGTACTTATTCTATTTGATATTGTTTGATTCGCTCACATTCGAGTATTTCCTTTATTTTAAACTAATCAAGGAAATTGTGGTTGGTATATTTGTTTATAACGAATTTGATAAAATATTTGGTAGTTACTATCAGACGGCTTTAGCATATTTGACATATTTGACACACTTTTAACGATTTCAAAATTTGACGGCACACAAAGAAAAAGATAAGTTTAAAAGTTGTTTACTTACCTATAATAAATAGCCCTAAGTGAAGTTGACTGACTCATGTTTACAAATTCTAAGGCACTTCTAGACATACTAGAAAGATGCGGTTTTTTGCATTCGACGCGAAATTGCTTGAAACCGACGGGAAAAGTCGGAAAACTTCAATCTTTTCATTTCAACCCCCCGGAAAATCGGAAAAAACCCTCCAAAAACTTTTTTTACAATTCATGCAATGTTATTTTCTGTGACGCGGAGCCAAGGACAAAGATCACCTCTGGGGTCAAAGGGGAAATTAAATTGTTTGTAATCAAAAATTGTTTGTAAGTGAGATTATCATCGAAAATTGGTAAAAGTTTGATTTGATTGAAAAGATCTTTTTGATCAATGTCCTTATTTGAGCCACCGTTGTTTAAACTATGCGTCATTATACATTGGTCAAATCAGAGTCTAGTAAATAAGAGTATAATTTAGAGAAAAAAATGGTTTTCCGAGTTTGTTATCGGTTCATCTACAGCTTCACAGTTAAATAATTTGTTTATGGGATGAAGTTTCCGACACCTTCAGGATTCCGTGCTCGGGTGATGTGCATTCTTTGCACCCTTGGTAGAACCGTCCCTGTATACTATATAAATCTATGTATCTTCACTGAAATTCTGTACAGGAAATAATGGCAATATAATATTAAATTTGGTGACTATAAAGATAAGGAATGATACCAAAACCGCGATTTCATAAAAATAATTCTGAAAATTTCGTCTTTTGTAGTACAATGTTTTTAATTTTTTAAATTATTAGTTTATTATTTTTTTATACCGGATGTGACGTTTATGTTAATTGGCTGTTCGTTTGATTCTGATTCCACAAAATATTTAGCACATATCTGCCATTTGGTTTTTACACAAAGTAAATTTTATTTCCAGAACGGTATTATCAATTTATGTTTTTTTATATATTATTCTAAATTTTTCTATTATCAGTTCTAAGAGAACTATAAACGGAGTGATAACAAGAGAAACAACTCATGAATAGGGAATATGCATGCAAATTTTTTTTCACATTTATTTTCAGAATATGAAAATACTATTAATACTGTAATAATATTTAAAAACGAAATTAAAATCCGACAAATATCAAGGAAGCTATAAGCTTTTAAAGATTATTATCTGTCTCTTTCTTGCAAAAATACTAAAAACGGAGTTTTACGTGTATTTTAAATGGTGAAAGTGTAATATGACGTCACATAACATATCAAGACGGCTATAACCCTCTTTGTCTAATCGGGAATTTCAATCATTCATATCTCGCTTATTTTTCAAGTTATTTAAAAAGTAATTTTACCTTGATATTTGCCAAGTAAACATGCTTCAATTCAAGTGAAAAAAAGTTTTCATGCATATTCCCTATTGAACTACCCAACGGTATATAGTTCTAAAATATTTAGTATATCAAGTCTGTTTAAACTATCTGTTGTCTAGATAATTGACATAGTTTTCACTAAATCGCCCTATTTCCTCAAGCACTGCAGCAAACACACATTTGAGCTACGATGTATATCATCGTTCCGCACATACCATGGTGAATTACTTATCGCACGTAACACTTTAGATTGAAAACGCTGAAGGATCTCAATCAGGTGCGGATCTAGAGTTAAAGCTTGGAGGAGGGGGCACAGACTAAAAAAATACTAATTAGAATAAGTAAAAACTTGTATTTTTCTTAAAAATTGTAATAAATTCTCCATTAAAAAAATTTTCGATTATGAAATTCGTATTATGTCAATTACTAAAGCACTAAAAAACAGTATTAATCTTGGGAAAATAATTTGTTATTATTACTCTTGAAAAACTTTCAAATGAAGAATTCGAATTAAAGAAAACTAGATTTTTTAAACTAATTAAATATTTGAATAGGGAATATGCATGAAAATTTTTTTCACTTGAATTGAAGCATGATTACTTGACAAATATCAAGGTAAAATTACTTTTTAAATAACTTTAAAAATAAGCGAGATATGAATGATTGAAATTCCCGATTAGACAAAGAGGGTGATAGCCCTCTTGATATGTTATGTGACGTCATATTACACTTTCACCATTTAAGATACACGTAAAATTCCGTTTTTAGCATTTTTGCAAGAAAGAGACAGATAATAATGTTTAAAAGCTTATAGCTTCGTTGATATTTGTCGGATTTTAATTTCGTTTTTAAAAAATTATTACAGTATTAACAGTATTTTCATATTCTGAAAATAAATGTGAAAAAAAATTTTCATGCATATTCCCTATTGTCAAAATTTACATCTGGAAATAAAAAGTATTATTTAAGTTTAAAAAGTAAATAAATATAATGAAAAACAAAAGTTTATTAAGAAGTTTAAGATATCAATATTCGAATAATTGCTAAAGATAATTTTATTCAATTGATATAATTGAATTAATTTTCTTCAGATTGTTATTTTTATGCTGAATTTAAAAAAAACTATCATTGAAAATTATTTTGTATAATTTATTAAACTTATATCAAATCAACCATGATTATCAATAACCAATTGGAAAATATTTGTTACTCATGAATTGATAAAGATTCATTGAACACTATTATCTTTTCAATAGTAATAAATTACGTAACTCTCCAGATTTCATTTCCCCCATTTAATTATCTCAATGTAAGATTTGAGTAAGAAGCAATAAAATTATAATTAAAAAATAAATTATATTTAGTTTTTTTGGGGGGGGTGAGGGGGTTTATGACCCCCATGATCACCCCCTGGATCTCACATCGTATGGGGTTTTAAAATACTTTTGTATACACTAATAGTTTGTTATCGTGAGATAATTTAGAAAAATAAATCGGTTATGAACGAACCGTTTAAGTGTATACCTTGCAAATTAAAAATCTCAACTTGAATTGTGAATATCGGCACTTCACAATCGGTTGAAAAAGTTTAATTTTTCTAAATTAACTAAAAGACACTGAGACTTGATCACTTGATTCTTAAGAAAAATGAGTTTTCGAATAAACTACTTTAAGTCAAAGTTTTTCTCTATCGGACTTTAAATCTTCATAGCCCAAAAAGAAAAGTTACTAATGGGTTTTTCAAAAAATATATTTCTGGTTAAAGAAAATATTATCTATTATTTGAAAAAACTTTAAAAGTACTCTCAAAAATAAATAAAATGAATCATTGATAAAATAATAATTTTACGTATTTTGTAATCTATAGTTAATATTTACGTTTAAACAAGATTATATTGGCACAGTTATTTGAAAATAATATTATACATTATATTTATATTGTGTACTATTGAAGATTTTATTCGCGTTTGACAATACCAACTCGAAATAAAATTTGAATGCAGCATTGTTTTTTAAAAACGGACTAATTAGTCATTAAACTCATCCATGATCAAATAAGAAGCTACATTATTCCCGAGTAATATAGAACCTAAACACCTAACATTTAAACGATGCGAGATAGAGAAATTCTTTAAATATAAAAAAAAATGTTTATTTAATAAAACCAAACAACTTTTGTATGAAACAATTTTTCATACAACCAATATAGTTTAAACACAATTTCAGTGCGAAGATTGTGTGGGTCAGATGGTACTTATACTTAGGGGGTAACTACTAAAACTAGAGAACCGATTCTAAAAATTCTTTCACTGATAGAAAACTACACTATTCTCGAGTAACATAGGCTATAAGTTTCATGCAACCGTATCCGCGTGGCACGCTACAAACTTAACTTTTTACATGATGCGAGAAAATATTTAAACATAAAAAATGTTTAAGGACGTTCCACCAGCACTGTGTTATATAATCAGAACAAAAAACCGGTTTGATTTTATTATAGAACAAATACATAAATACACATACGCAACACATAGACAAATTCACTGTTCATATATACAAAATGATGTTATTTTGAAAAAAAAAACAAAATTTAAACTTTTATATTTCGAAAACAAAACGGTAAAATACGTTTTTTTTTAAATTTATTTAATAAATATTTATCTTTACTATTCTAGTTTTTTTCTAATACAACAGATAATAGTTAGGCGGGTATGAAGTTTTACATGTTTCTAATGAGAGAGAGTGAGAGAGAATGATAACTTTGATATTAATTATCTCGCGTTCTAAACGGTCAAAAATTCTGAAACTTCGGGATTTATTAGAAAACGTTATTTACCTGTAAAAAAAGAGCAAAATCTGTCGAAAAGTGGTGTTCATGCTGGGCATCCTTAATAAAAATATACAAAATTTGTATGAAATATTTTTTTTACAACCGCAATAGTTTAGATACAATTTCAGTACCAACCCTTTGCGGGTCAGTTATAATAAATACAGAAAAACACATGTCAGGGTTTTACGTAAATCAATCCTTAAAGGGATAAAATAGGGAGTCAGAGATTCGGTTTTTTTTGAACTTAGAGATATGAAAACCTTCTATTTCAGTTTTTATAGAAGTTCAGTATTTGAAAATTGATACTTAGCCTATAAATTATAAAAAAACAAATGAGTACGTGCAAGCGCTACTCAGTTATAAGGACTTTAAACAATTTTTGCGGGTAAAACCTTAACGTGTAATGCTAGTATTACATATATAGCGGATATAAAATAGATGTATTTTAGGCAGTCTTACTATAACAATAAAAATACAAATTTAGCCAATATAACATGGTTTAACAATCTTTTGCTTACTTAGTATAAAATTTGTATATTAAGTTCAAAAGTGTAAAACGAAGATGCGTCCCACCAGTCAGTCGATTTATTATAATTGCTAATGAATCTAATCCATTCTTTAACAATGCGTGTATACCTATTAAAACTAATATTTATTACAATAATTAGTCATCAGACATTTTCATTTAATTTGTCACCAAAATTTCATATAATTTTCAATGTACCAAATAAATCAGTTAATTCATATTTTGGATATTCGGTTCATTTACGAACTGGTGGTGTCTATAATTTTCCATCCAGGTAAAATACTAATTTCTAAATTGATTTATTCCGGGCTTTCCTTTGTGGAAATTCACATTTAAATCAAAACGATTTTTAGTGTTTTTTTTTTTAAATAATTTTATTTGCACATTCCACTAATTGTTATTCAGATTTTAGCGAATTTCCTTCTTAGGAAATTGAGCCAATGCTTTTGTAATAGATGTTGAAAAATGGCCATCATTAAAATGTATATATACGTTTATGTGTCTATGGGATTTCGAGAGATCACAACTTTAATCCGATTGGAATGACATTTGAGGCGCCTTTGATATTTGAAACGTCCAGTTTGTTAACGGGTAGATTCATATCAGACATGACATTTCATTTTAATCAGACATTAAAATTGTGACCGCTAGAGAGTAATTTATGTATTCGAACGAAATTCGCAAAGTTGATACATAACGAATTTTATTTTATAAATAAAATATTTTTATTTTTATAATAATTTTCTTTTTGGAAAGAGAAATACGTAATTTTCTAAAATAAAACCAAATTTTCCGTTTTTAATAATCAATTTGCAGTGTTGTAATTGGTGCGCCGAAAGCAAATTCAACAAAGTTTAAAAATTTCCATGAACCCGGTGTTGTTTATCAATGTGATATAAAGGATAATCCTACTTGTGATCAATTATTATTGACTTCCACAGGTGAGTCTGATATTTTATTGTATTATTTATTAGTCACTTCCGAACGGCTTTTCGCTTATTTAAAATGGCTAAAAATGTATTGTTGGACTAACATTGTTGTATACAGATCATAATTTTTCATATTTTCCGTGTTTGTTCTAATTTAACTCTGAGAATCTGAACTGCTGGAACTGATTTGTAATTTCTCATTGTGTCTTCTATTTTTCACGACACCAATTTTTTCACGACACCCGCGGTTTCACCCGCGTTAAATTTAAATTAAATAAATAAAATGAAAACAAATTTAAAAAAATAATATATTTAAAAAAAAGTCTTCTTCCACCCGGATTTGAACCAGCGACCTATGGATATCTATATCTATTGAATATATTTTTTCTTCCGGCTTACTTTACAAATATCAATATTTTAGGCTAACTAAGAATTGTAGCCTAATGCTAGATAGCCTATAGCCTTCCTTATGAATGTGGCTATCATACACAAAAAGAATTTTTCAAATCGGACTGGCAGTTCCAGAGATTAGCGCGTTCAAACAAACAAACAAATAAAAAACTCTTCAGCTTTATTATATTAGTATACATGAGTCATTCTATATGAAATCACAAAAAAAAAATCTGTGCTGCACTAATTTAGATTTTGCTTAAACTTTGTGGAAATGTTCTTTAGGGTCCCAAAGACGAAAACCTCCGGTGATTTCAGTTTTGCACGTACTACTTCGTGTCCATACAAATTGAAGCAATTCAAAAGTCGTATTTTTGGGGTTTACGGTTTTAGCTGTAAACATTTTTCTATTAGAGATATCTACTTGATTATGGTGGCATTTAAAAGCTAATATAATACAAAAAAGCCATACAAAACAATGTGGTATAGAAAATACGAGTACCTGTACGATTGAATGTAAAGGGTTAATTCTCAGATATCAAGTGCACGTATTGCACGATAATAAGAATTTCAAATCAACTCGTTCTGTCCACTCGTCATGAAAAAATCTTAGCTTGAGATTTTTAAAATTTTAAGAATTTGTATATTTCCGGCTATAATTTGGACGTGTGACAGGAAAAATAAAAGTTTGAAAATTACAGGATACCTAGTTCTTATCTTCAACTTCAAAAAACTACAAGGACTTTTTGATTGTTTTCATCTCTCACTTATGTACAGGGCTTTAAAATGTAGCAAAAAATACAGTGATTTGTTTGGCTACTTACAACTTTATATTCTTTCAAGTAATACCTTTTGCATAACTATGTTTGCATAACCTTTATTATAAAATAAATTCGTATATAATTAAGAACAATTAAAAAACTTAAAACAAATAAATCGGCCAGCTTTGACGATTTGATGATTTCATATTGAATGACTCATATTTAATAGCTGTATTATATAGACTCCCGTTCAAAAAAATTGAACGGATCTGAAACGAATCAGTCTCTCACAATTTGGATTAATCTTGTAGTAAATGTTTTTTTCTATACTTTCATTTCTTTTTTCACACTTAAAATATATAGTACATATATTTGTTTATAAATGAATTATTTTACAGAGAGTTACAAAAGTGAGAAGTTTTATAAAATGTAAGAACATTAACATTTCAGGTCTGTTCAATTTTATTGAACGGGAGTGTACGTAGTGCTATAGCATGCAATAATTAAAAGAATTGAGATCTTTGTACAATAAAATTGTTCAATAAAATTGAACAGACCTGAAATGTTAATTTTCTTACATTTCATAAAACTCCACACTTTTGCAACTCTCTGTATAATTATTCATTTATAAACAAAGATAACTAGTATATATTTTAAGTGTGAAAAAAGAAATGGAAGTATAGTAAACAACATTTACTACAAGAATAATCAAAATTGTGAGATACTGATTCGGCTCAGATCTGTTCAATTTTATTGAACGGGAGTGTATATGTATGAACTTTATATCTTACGTCGTTCATATTTGCCGTATTTGTTGCCAATTTTGGTTCTGTGAATCTGAACTGCTGGAACTGACTTATGATTTCTCACTATCTCTTTTATTTTACACGGCCAGTAGACCCGTTTTACCAGATGTAAATGTATTTGTTTTATCATTAGGGAGTGTATTAAAGGGAATATCGAATTCCTGGTTAGGTGCATCCATTGATGGAGACACTACACGCGATGGAAAATTAGTGGTAAGTACAGATTTCTGAGTGTTGAATTTATTTTCCATTGAAATTGTTTTTTTTTTTGATTTTCTAGTCATGCGCACCACGTTGGATTAACACCGCTGGTATCAATCTAGACAACACTCATCCATTGGCAGTTGGCATGTGCAACTTAGAATCAAATACACGTTATGCAAATGGACCTGTCGATACGTTGATACCATTCCGTTCAGAACGTAAGGATTATGTACTATTATAGTAGGAGAACTCGGGGCACAACGGGGTACCTGCGCGGAATGATATTGGGTACCCCATTCTGCCCAATGAAGTACCCTATTCTGCCGCAATGTTTCACAATGTCTTCCAGCAGACAAAACGGACATCATATTTGATAGGCCTTCAAGTGTGGAGGCCAATTTTACTACCCTTGGTGCTCTTAGATAAAAACTGACAACAGAGTCTCTTTATTTCATTTTTCATCCGCGGGAATAGATAACGACGATGATGAGGCTGTCCTATTGTATGACTTTTGTGCCCGTTCTGTCCGGGGCAGAACGGGGCAAAAATATAATTTTCTATTATCGAAAAAAAAATATTGTTCTTTTATTTTCTTACAATATTATAATCTGTTTATAGAAAAATTTTCAACTCTCTAAACAAACCTTTGTGTTTTTTTAAAACTATATTTTCAACTTCGTACCCCAGGTACTCCTATAAATGAATTTTTTATTAATAATTTATATGGTTATTTTTTTTTTGCATATAGGGGATAACCGACATTTTGTTGGAGAAGTTGGAATTTCAGTACATATACCAAAAGCAGATGGCTTAATTTTGATGGGTGCTGTTGGTATAGATTTTTGGAAAGGAGGTGTTGTGTTATATAATACGAATAAAAACAATTTTATTACGTATTATACCCCAAAGCATTACAATTATTATTCTTATTTTGGTATTCTAATTTTCTATTACTTACAACAAAGCGTTGCAATAAACAATTTTTAACTTGAAACAAGTGAAAGTCACAACTAAGAAAGTTAACTAGTTAAATACCTGATATATACTGATTTAATGATCAATACGTCAACTATTTATTTTACCTTTTACACACTATAAGGTAGTGTAGAAAGGAGCGCTAATATAGATTTGTAATCAAGAGGTAATTACATATGTTTGTTTTGAAATTGTGGCGAAACTATTCAGCTGATGAAACAAAACTTCAAACAGAAGTTGTTTATTTAAAAAAAAAAAGCTTTTTTTTTCTCTTTATACAAAACCGTAAGTTGATGCGTAACGAGGTCATTCTATCACTATATTTTAGTCTCCATATTTTTTCAAAACCGGGCGCTTATATTAAAATCGATTCTTAAGGAGAAAACTCCAAAAACTTTCTATCTACTATCAAGTCTCATGCATGAACGTCCTTAACTGACGTTTGAATTATAAAATAGCATTACACTATAGCATTACATTTGTGGTAGTATGACTTTCCGTTTCCTGTGAATGAATCGAATTTAATTTAATAGGATATGCGGTAAGTTCTGGTAAAATTGAAAGAAATAATGAAATTGTATACTTCGCAAGTGCTCCAAGAGATAATGGCTATAGAGGTCGTGTCTATGCAATCCATGTCTACGGAAGCAGGCTAATGATGATTAAAGGTACAGAAAAGACCTTTACTGGTGATCAAGTGGGAGAATATTTTGGAGCTAGCATTTGTCTTGTCGATGTGAACGGTGATGGTCTGGATGATGTGTTAATCGGTGCACCTAGATATTCTATAGACTCAGTTAAAATTGAGTCAGGTGATGAAGGTGCCGTTTATGTGTATATTAATACGAAAAACGTAAGTTAAAGTCATTACACAATGAAAAAAATAAGGTATAAGATATAAGAAATAAGGAATAAGAAATAGCACAGCGACCAAAACACAATGGGCGATAAGATACAATATTCAACCAATCACAGCGGTTGAATGCTTGCTGCTGGTGTGTGCACGAATGTAATAATCTAATAACATCCAGCGTACAACATTGCCAGTCAAACCTGTGATTGGCTGGGAATAAGAAATAAGGAACAGATATCCAACGCGACGGAAATTCTGTTACTATTTCTTACTCCTTATTCCTTATTTTTGAATTGTGAATTGATCCATATTATAGTATTTTTCGGTATGCCATTATGATAAACTTTTGATGCTTACCGCAAGCATGGTCTGTTGCAGTAATCTATATAAGTGATGTGAATGATCCTTGAAAAGTCCTTAAAGTGGATAAAAATGCATTTCCACGTTAAAAAGAAGGTGACAGACCTTTTAGAATTACAGGCGAAAAATGATGCAGTTTATTTGAAAAAATAAGCTTATATTATTTAAAAATCACCAAAAACCTACATTCAATACTTCGTGACAAAATGGGGCTATGTAGTTTATGAACGGCCCTATAAGCAAGAGCGTTGGGGCAATAAGGGCACAAAATGAACGCTTAAAATGTTTTCGGCGGGTCAAACTTTTGGTTGTATGCTATGTGGCACACCGCTTATTTCAAAGTGGTGTGTAGTTTCTCTGACGCGATCGACAAGGCTGATTTCATGATACTGGACGTCTTAAATGGCCAATAGGGAATATGCATGAAAATTTTTTTTCACATTTATTTTCAGAATATGAAAATACTGTTAATACTGTAACAATAGTTAAAAACGAAATTAAAATCCGACATATATCAAGGAAGCTATAAGCTTTTAAAGATTATTATCTGTCTCTTTCTTGCAAAAATACTAAAAACGAAGTTTTACGTGTATTTTAAATGGTGAAAGTGTAATATGCCGTCACTGTTATGTGACGGCATATTATTTATCAAGAGGGCTATCACCCTCTTTGTCTAATCGGGAATTTCAATCATTCATATCTCGCTTATTTTTAAAGTTATTTAAAAAGTAATTTTACCTTGATATTTGTCAAGTAAACATGCTTCAATGTGAAAAAAAATTTTCATGCATATTCCCTATTGAAATGATATGCAAAACCATTGTTGACACTCAATATTAAGTCTATAAATTTTGTTATCAGTACAAATTCCAACAACAGGAAAAATTAAAATCTCAGCAAGAAACACGAGCAGAATTCGGAACTTGCATAGCATCTTTGGGTGATTTAGACAATGATGGTTTTAATGGTAATACGTTTGTTGGGAGTTTTTTTGTTTTGGTTTTGTACATTCGTTTATTTGTTGAATTTTGATAGATGTGGTTGTTGGAGCACCTTATGAAGATGAGGGTAGAGGAGCTATTTATATATATTTAGGCAGTGCCCAAGGATTAAATGCCAAATCAAGTCAACATATACGAGCTAGAAATATTAATGATAATTTATTAGGATTTGGAATTAGTGTTTCAAAAGGTGTAGATATTGATGGAAATTTGTATCATGGTAAGATAAATTTAGCCATAATAGCCATAGAAATTATTTTTATAGAATACGACCGTAAATATTTATTCAAAGAACGACTGAATGCGAAGAATAGGACGAAACTTTCATCCTTTGAACGATCTTTCCTATAAGTTTCGTAAACAAACAATTTATATTTGTGGAAACGTATGAACCACCGCCTATCCTTACATAGTATAAAACAATGTCCCCCCAGCCGCGTCTGTCTGTGTGTTCGCAATAAACTCAAAAACTACTGCACCGATTTTCATGCTGTTTTCACCAATGGATAGAGTGGTTCTCGAGAAAGGTTTAAGTATATAATTTGTCAAGTTTTTGTATACATTGGCTAAAATATAATGATATTTGTTGGAGGTGTCGGAAAACATATTATAAAACAAATATGTTAAATATGCTATGCATAGATAGCGATGCGTACAACAAATACGTTTTAAAAATTTGCCTATAGATGGCAGTATACACAACATGAGAACTTCAAAAATTTTGCCAATTTATCAGTCCTTGACGGGAGAAAATATTATGTTACTTGGTTATAAGGGCGTTACAAAATTTTTCAAAAAAAACCCCATCGAAAAGATGGGTTGCTTATTGAAGTCAATTTTAATACGTGAATGCCGGTACTGTTATTCAAAATGACAATATCATAACATGATGGTATACACTCCACGATGGGGGCGCCACCATTAACCTACCAACCATTGACAAACGATAAATAAACGGCTTAATTAGTCAATTTTCTATGAAGTTTCTAGATTTGTATATAGGATCGCGGTTGAGTTCTAGTAAACTTTCAACTGATATGCTGGATAAAAAGGGCCATCGAAAATCCTATTTCAAAAATTTTGTTTTTTTAGATTTGGCTGTAGGATCGTATAAATCCGGTCATGTCATATTATTCCGATCACATCCAGTAATTCAATTGTTTGGAAGAATTGTACCAGATAAAAAAGAACTTAGTTTGGATACCACAAAATTTACAGCAAATATTTGTATGAAATATTCGTGTAAAGCTGCTGTACCCTCACATACAACTGTCAAAATTGTATTCAATGTTGATTCCATATACCAAAGAGCTATAATTCAAGAAAACGGAAATGCCACGATGACCAAAACTATTCCATTGGTCAATAATACAGAACATTGTTTGAAAACAACGGTTTTGATTATTGTAAGTTTGTGGATATTTTCGTTATTTGACCTTAGTACAGAGTGTAACAGAAGTAACGCTAATATAGGTCAATTAATGCGACCTCAACCTCAAGAAAGTATAACAGGATCTGGGAATGTAGTCTAATATCGAAACTTGATAGAAATTCTTTTGGGGCTAAATGTTGGGAACAATCTGGAATTATGAAGTTAGTGAGATAAAGCCTTTGCTCACGTTGGCACAGCTTGTTTGGCTATTTCTTGAAGGATTATTATATCCAACTATTCATTTGGACATTTTCTCTAGGGTTAAATTCAATGCAAAGGTTTATTTAAACAATGATTTATGAGCACCGGTGTAACAATATTGAAACGAAAATCTAAACCCGAAAACCCAAATTTTTTCGGCATTTTTTAGATTGTTAATTCTTATATTTTATTTTAGGCAAAAAGACAAGATTTTTCGAAGCCAATCGATTTAGAATTGAAATACAATGTAACCGAAGGTAAGGTTAACAATTTTGCACCGTACTAAACAGAATCAAACTAAAAATTTCAATAATTGTTGTAGATCAGTCAAAATTTTGCCCTTTGTGTCCTGTTTTAAATCCATTGGAATCAAAGCAAAAAACTCAATTCAATCATAAAATCCATTACGTTACTGGTTGCGGTACGAACGCCAAATGTAAACCAAATTTAAAAGTAAAGGCTTCTATTAGGTTTGTATCGATTATTTATTAACACTTTCGATATTGCCCATGTCGAAACATTTCACTACATTTTCACTACACCGATTAACTACTGTATTAGGAATTAATTTTTTTTTAAATAACAAACCATTCAAAAACCTATTGAAATTTTCTGAAAACTTTTAAAAACTTGAAAAAAAAACCAGTGAAAATACCAACTAATTGAGTTAATTGCTTAAATACCCGGTATATACTGAATTTATGAAAAAAACATTTAAAAAAAAGTTGTTTGTCGAAAACAAAGGAACATTTTTTATCTTTAAATTTTTGCTTTGTCTCTTACGGTCTCAAAGATAGACAGTTTTGTCCATTTTGCCCAAACATGGTCCAATTTGGAACTTACTTTTTAGCTCTAGCACATACATACACAATTTCAGCTCGCTATCACTTTTCGATAGCCAAATTTTTTCTGCGATCAATATTTTCAGCCGTTACAAATGGGTACTAAACTTAATATATCCTGGTATATATTAAGGACGTTCATGTGCTACACTAGATCCAAATAAGTACTATCTTTAAAAAAATTTATTAAGGATTTTTTAAAAGTTGAAAAGTATATCAATCATCTTACAACGATTTATAACTTTTTTGATTTGTCCTAAATATTTTAAAAGTATTTATTGTAAAATATCAGTAAATGTAAAATAGAAATTGATTTGACTTGGTTTGATAGATCTGAGAATAAACTATGTCGTATATTTGTGTGTGTATGTATATTTTTTTACTGTGCGCAGTCGCCAGTTTTTAAAATATGGTGGAATACAAACCTAACAAAACAGTTTTAATTTTATTAAATAGTTAATTAAAACGTTCGTCAATACCATTTTTTTAATGCAAATATATAAACTGCATATTTCAAAGAATATTTATAAACATTATTTATTATGGTCCCTACTTTAATAATATAGTTATTATAATTTTAAGTACAAACAAATTATGTTTTCCATAAGACGCTGTGTTAAAAGTTTGAATTTTAATCGATAATTACTCTTTAAAATGTCCGTCAACAGGTATAAAATTTTTGAGGAACGATTACTACATATTTGAGCTATTCAATTCACTATAAAAAAAATGTTTATCTATTATCAAGCATCATGCAAGAACGTCCTTAGAAATTGCATCAGAATTTCCTCTTGAATACATAAAAATTTGAACATTTTGTGTGTTGAAAACGATTATAAAATCTTTTATATTATTTAAAATGAAAGGAAATGAAATGATTTTTAAATTTTCCTCAATTTCAGTGATCGAATTATAGTTGGTTCTAAAAAAAGTGTATTCCTAAATATTTCCATAACGAATACGGAAGATGCTGCTTTTATTACCATACTTACAATTAATCTGCCAAATTTATTAGGATTTGTTCAAATACCAGAAAATTGTAACGAATTAGAAGAATATCAAATTGAATGTCAATTGGATACAATTCTAAAATTGAAAAATGTAAGTACGCTGCAATGATTGATTTCAATTTTAAATAAATCGATTTCAATCTGTAAATAAAATTTTTAATTTAATTTTAACCCCATAAAAAATTAAACGAACAGTGTTTTAAAATAAAATTTAAGGACGTTTATGTGCTACACTGGAGTCAAATGAGTACCTACTATTTTTAATCAAAATTTATTTAGGATTTTGTAAAAAGTTGTAAGGTATATCAATAATCTTACAACGACTTATAACCTTTTTTTTTATTTGTCCTAAATATTTTAAAAGTATTTATTGTAAATATCAGTAAATGTAAATTAGAAATTGATTTGACTTTATTTGACAGATCTGACAATAAAATATGTTTTGTTATGACGTAATAAAAAAGTTTAGTTAATGCACTTTTCAAGGAAAAATTTCAGCAATAAATTTTTCCAAAATTGATAATTAAATCAAAAATGAATTATCCAAAAAAATGCACTTTTTGCAACTCTGGTTTCAATCTAGTTTCCTTAATTAATTAATAATTAATTAACGGTGCGTCTAATAAAAAAATGTCTCTGGACTTTTCGTTCCAAAGTCGTACCCTCTACCTACTCTCATATGGAACTCGATTACTTACGGACCATCCTGTATATACCGGGCTATAATAATTGCGTTCTTCTTGAACCATTCCTTTTAGAACGAATTGGAACGAAGAACGAACCGCCCAATAGAATTTTTCCATTTATTAAGTTTCAGGAATCGGAAATATTGGAAAAATTAATAATTTTTTTAAATTCTAGAAAACTGTGGATATAGAATTGGAAACATTTAAGATTACCAATAATTTAACTCCATTTAAAATTAACTTAACCGTCATTAGTGCGGGAGATGAAGTCAATTTTGACGATAATAATTTTTCATTACCCTTAGAATTAATAACAAAATCAGAATTACGGTTATTTGGGTAAGTATAAGGTTTGTTTTTTTTCTTCTATTTATTTATGAAAAAAATATTCTAATTTTTTCGAAAATTTACAGGAATTCTTCAACTGAATTTATACGAATTGATCCATATTTAAATAATACTCACATTGTTATGCAAGAATACATTATACAAAATTTAGGTCCTAGTCCAGTCAATGAGGCTGTACTAGAAATTCATATTCCTGTCCTTTTTGATAATATGTCGCTGTTCAGAGTTCATGAACCTAAGGTTCGTAAATTTTTTATTAAGAGAGTCCAGCATAAAATCACTTTTCGACAAATTTTGCTCATTTTTTTTCACAGGCTAAAAATAAATCGCGAAGTTTCTGAATTTTTGACCGTTTAGAATGCGAGATAATTGATAACAAAGTAATCATTTTTTCTCATTAGAAGCATGTATGTAAAACTTCATGCCGCAGAAGTGTATAGCATGATTCCAATTGGCTCTCAGCCTCAACGGATATAATGACGTCACAATCAATCACAAGTAGTTTTTTTATACAAAAATTTATTTATTTTTTATTAATAATTAATGATAAAATGAAATTGTTAATAAAAAAAATGATCAAAACATACACTCCCGTTCAATAAAATTGAACAGACCTGATATGTTAATTTTCTTACATTTCATAAAACTCCTCACTTTTGTAACTCTCTATATAATTATTCATTTATAAACAAAGATAACTAGTATATATTTTAAGTGTGAAAAAAGAAATGGAAGTATAGTAAAAAAAAAAATTTACTACAAGAATAATCAAAATTGTGAGAGATTGATTCGATTCAGATCTGTTCAATTTTATTGAACGGGAGTGTACTTCAATTGAATTATTCTTTCATGTGAATTTGTAGCGATAAAAAATTAATACAACTTCTCTATTAACAAATAATATTTATTAGCGAATTTTCTGAAAGGAAATAGAGCTATTGGTCTCGTACCGACTTCAAAATTTTGCAAAAATTTTTACAAATGTCCATCGATCCTACCTAGTAGATGTCGAAAATCACCATCTGTGAAATTTGTATATATATATCTATGGACATATATATATATATACATATATATATGTGTCTGTAATCACTCTAGTGGTCACATTTTTGATCTGATTGGAATGTTATTTGGTATTTGAGGCCCTTTTGGTATTCAAAAGGTCAAGTTCGTTAATGGGTAAAATCGAGCAAGGGGAAAGGGGGGTTTAGAGTGAGGGGGAAACACAAAATTTAACATATCTTCCTTAATATTCGAAAAATCGAAAAATTTATAAGAAATAAAGTTGTAGGTACTAAATTTTACTGTAATTTTGTTTATCATTTTTTCTGTTACCCTAATATTTACAGAAATATTGACGGTTTAAGATTGAAAATTAAATTCCTTAATATCTCTATACACATTAAAGTTTGAGCAAAAATGATAAGATGATGAATTGTAGCAAACATGATTTTCTACAAGTTTATTCCTTACGCATTTTTCGATTGTTCTAATATTAAGAGAGATATTTTATATTTTGTGTTTTCTTCTGTCTTTATGCCCCCATTTCCCCTTGACGTACGTATGTCATTCATTAATAAAATTAGCCATGCAAATACTAAAATCATTTCAGAACGATATTTCATTTTGATTAAACTAAAATTGTGACTGCTAGAGAGTGATTTATGTATTCTAAGGAAATTCGCTAAGTTGAAGCAGCTCCTGCGTAACGAATTTTTTTAAATTTATTATCAAATTAATAAAATTTAAGAAAGCTTTTTTTTTGTTGTTGATAATTTTAGGGAGTAATTTGTACTGCAAATGGTCCTGGTTTCTATAGCAATACTGTCAACTTTGATGACTCAACAACAGAAATGAACGATGTTATTCCTGTTCGCATGATTCGAGATACATCTAATTTAGAAATGGAAGATATCAATTTCGAATTGAGTAATTTTACTTCTAACGAAAAGGCCGATAATTATCATAATATCAATCGAACAGTATTCTTCAATTGCAGCGCAAATCTAATTGAAAATCGTATTGCGTGTATGACTGTAAAATGTAGAGTACCGTTAATGGATGATATGGGAACCAAAGGATCAATTAAGATAACAATTGAACCACAAGTTGAAAATATAGGTAATATCAGCAATATTTCGATCGAAAATCGAACTCGTATAGCGTGGATGTATACGCACTTGGCGTTAAAAGTCACGCTATCATTACAAAATTGCATAATTGATTTGAGTCTTATTTATTCGGTTTTCGAAAAGAATGCTATTAATAAAAGACGTTCATTAGAACCTTACTAATATATTTTATTCGAAACATTTTTCCGAAAGCCGAACAAATATAGAACATATTGATGTCCATTAAGCTAGCAGAGCAACCTGAGCAGAACACAATTATAATTGTTTAATAATTAGATGCCAATTAAATGCAAATTAAATGCCCTAATTAAAAATTAAATGCTCTTTGTTGAATTGTATTACTGCATGCTCTGCTAGCTTAATGTTAAGCTAGCAGAGCAATAAAAAAATCAATTAATTATATTGTATTTAGTTACTGCAAAATAGGGTCTAAAGTGTGTGGTCGAAATATAAAAGTGAGGTTACTATGACAAGTAGAGTGTCATATGAAATTACTTCGTTTGCATGTTCCAAACTTTCTTTTTAAATTTTATTAGACATAGTATTTTGTTTTATAGCCAAAAATGTACAGAATATGACCCTTCCCACCCTTTTCTTCGAAATTTGCGAGGCGAAAATCTGAGATTATTTAGACTGATAGTTATAAGGTACCTATCTAGATTTTCCAGGAGAAATAAAATAAAAGTTTTCAAATTTAACAGTTTTTGAGGAATTAAAAAAAAATTCCAAGTAAATTTTGGCCAGTCAAAGTAAAGACCTTTCGGTACGTCAATCCGACGCACACTTAACCAGCTTGGTATTTATTTTTATAATGTACTTTTCTTTCACTATAGATAAAATACTTGACAATAAAGATATATTAGAAGTGGAATTTTTGGCTTTATCAGAGCCATCTATAAAGCCGACCATTTCCAGGTGAATATGTTTACATCAGTTTAAAAAACTCAAACAATGGAGTACTTATTTAGTAGTTAAATATTTTATTACAGTGAAATTACTACCACCAGTGGGAGATTGACAATAATACGTATTTCCGCAGCCGAAAAATATCCTATACTTTTGATAATTTTAGCAATAATTTTAGGCATCATAATTTTAGGATTAATTGTTTCGGGCTTATGGAAGGTTTGTATTGAACTTTTTAGTTTTGTTAATTAAATCATTAATTTTATTAATTATATTTCAGTATGGATTCTTTAAACGATCTACAAAGGAACAATTGAGTTTATTACAAAATACTGACACCAAATTAATTGAAACTGAAGATAATTGATCGTATTTTTGGCTGCAATAAGGATGTTAACTAGTTTTAATGGAAGTTGTGAATATTCGATATACAGTTCCAAGACAAAAAATTGAACCAAAGGAAACATGCAAAGTAGTACTATATTATTTAATATTATATGTTTAATTTGTTACAAACCTCATGTAACCAAAAATAAAAGGATAAAATCACGGATCACAGTGAAATACTTAGAATGTGACTTACTGGTTCAATACCAGCACAAGTGGCCGAGGTACTTGGAAACTGGAAGGCTATGGGTTCGAATCCCGACATCGGCAGTTTGTCAATTATTAAGAATAAAAAAGGGGCGGTTAATTGACTAAACTGTCGGCGTATGGACAAGAATGAAGTAACCGGCTACGTTTGAGAAGGTTTTCTGCAGCTTCCTACACGAACTCCAGATGAATATCGGCATAGTTCCTAACATAGTCGGTTGCAGATGCATATCCTACCAATTTCTAGTCTATACACCAAAATTCCTTCCACTACACTCACATCCTTACATCCCTAGGCATCACAATGGACCTTATCTACAACCTATCTATCTATCTGCTGGTTCAATATATCGTATGTGCTTTAACTCGATATCAAAATAAATATTTAGAATACTCAAATGAATTTTACTTACGAATAGAAAACTTGTTAAAATTGTAATTATTGTATTTATTTTAATAAAAAATTTCAATTAAAATTGCTTTTTTCTTATATAATCCTGGTGTGAAATACTCACAAGACCTCTACGTGCAAGTATTATAACAAATTTGTTCAACACCGTGATTACTGGGAAACTACACCGCAAGAAAAACTTGGTAGTATATACCGCAACAAAAACGCGGGAAAAAAACTGTTACGGAATGTATTCAAGTGGTTATCTCTCGATGCACTCTACTTGAACAGGCTATGCAAGGTTACCGGATTCATTACCGAATATTATCGCATATGAAAGCAACTCAGTGGCGTAGCGTGGGTATCAAGACAATTTTGCCGCCCCTCTTATTTTGGTATTTCAATTTAAAAGACTATAAGAAATTCCAAAGAACTTTTCGGCAAGAACAGTCATTATGATTGTGTATTTTATATAAATTAAAATACAATAAGTGTTCTATACATGTTATATCAATGTAAGTGGTATCTATATATGTATATATTTTACAATTTAATAATCACATTTGTAACAAAAATTGTTACACGTATGCCACTTACATTGATATAACATGTATAGAACACTTATTGTATTTTAATTTATATAATATATATATATATATATATATATATATATATATATATATATATATATATATATATATATATATATAAATATGTAATATATATATAAAATATATATATATAGATGATTATGGCGTGATATTGAGACCTTAGGGCCAACGCACACCAAAAGAGCAAAACTGCTTTAAACAGTGTTAGTCAGCTGAATACTGTTTTGTTAAAAATAGAACATAGGAAATTACATTGCATACGCACACTGATAAGACATAGTCAAAACAAAACGTTTTTGCTTGAAACACAATAGGGAATATGCATGAACATTTTTTTTCACTTGACTTGAACCATGTTTACTTGACAAATATCAAGGTAAAATTACTTTTTAAATAACTTTAAAAATAAGCGAGATATGAATGATTGAAATTCCCGATTAGACAAAGAGGGTGATAGTTCTCTTGATATGTTATGTGACGTCATATTACACTTTCACCATTTAAAATACACGTAAAACTCCGTTTTTAGTATTTTTGCAAGAAAGAGACAGATAATAATTTTTAAAAGCTTATAGCTTCCTTGATATTTGTCGGATTTTAATTTCGTTTTTAAATATTATTACAGTATTAACAGTATTTTCATATTCTGAAAATAAATGTGAAAAAAAATTTTCATGCATATTCCCTATTAGTCATGACTGATGCCGTCTGAAGTGTCACCATTTTTCATTAGTCACAATAAAACAAGAATGAATAAATAGTAAACTTTTTTTAGCATATCGAAATTTGTCTCATGTTCCGACAATTTACCGATTGGTTCAGCGTTTTCGGCAACATGGGGCTGTCTGTGATCTTCAGCGTGCTGGAAGACCTCGTGCAGTTCGACATGATGTGAACATTGCTCGGGTGCAAGCAAGTGTTGAGGAAAAAACCCGAAACTTCCATCAGACGACTTTCTCAGCAGTTGGTCACGGCTAGGAGATCTTTGCAGAGAATTTTACATACGTTACACCTTTTCCCATATACGATTCAATTGGTTCACGAGTTAAAACCAAATGATGCACAAATACGCATTCATTAAATAAATCATAACGTTACTTATGCGCCATCCTATATACATTTTGTTTTAAAATATATCTGAAATTTAAAATAGATTTCCAGCAACTTTGACCAATTCTATAAACAATTCGGTTAGAAAAAAAAAACCCAATAAATCTACGCACTTATTTCTAAATAAATATATTTTTAATTTTTTTCTATTACAAATGTAATTTTTCCTATAATATTTAATCACTACATTTCATTGTACAAACCATATTATATCTGAATTAATAAAGGCTATGTACACACTAGTATACAATGTGGTAATGACTTCCATTGCATGACTTATTCACTGATCTTCATTTGGTTTATTTAAGAATTTATTGTTTCCTTACATAAATTTTATAACTCTTAATGTGATTTTAGGGATTCAGAAGGATGTAGCTACTGTCTTCAGGGCTGGACTTAAGGTATTTGCCGTCCTAGTATGTGTATATATATGCAAATTTTAGGAAATTTTGCAAATTTCCAGAATAACAATAGAACACAAATAAAAAATTAAAATTATATTAAAAAATTACATTTTTAATGGAATGGCTTGCACATTGATTTTCGGTAAACAGTGTGGGCTACCTTTCATGAGCCACAACTCGTTTAATATTGCTCCAACAGAAAAACAAATCAAATTATTTGTTTTTTATAACCTTGATTTTTACTCATAACATTTTTTTTACGATGAAATTTAAGGTTTACGAATTATTTGCGAAGAATTTTTACAAAATATGATTTTGTCGACGAACTTATCAACTGAAAATATCTCAGAAACTATATACTTTTCAAAAAAACTGTTAAATAACATTATTTGTTCGGTTATATTTTTGTTTGTTTTCTATTTATTACTTTTTTTCTCAAAAACCGATTAGTGAGTTTCTAATTAAGTTCAAATTGACTCGAAAGCTATGCGATTCTGGGTATTATGGCCATGAAGACTTTCTATCAGAGTGATTTGTTAGAATATCATATTATATTTTTAGCTAATTTGACCAGAATACAATTTCCATGAGAAGATTTGTGCGGGGTTCTTTTCTCAACTTCGGTACCAGTGAGTACATAGCCATACATAAACTGATAAGAATACCTCAAAACCAAAATACATAGGCAATTAGTCATTTTTTTTTTTAAATATGCTCATACTGATTTAATTTTTCTTTTTAATAAAACAAGTAAAATAAACCAGATAAAGTTTATTCAACGTATCTATGTTTGACTACTAATCGAGATTAGTCATTGTTAAAAACAAAAAAAACATGATTCAATTAATGTTTCGCTCATATATTTTCTTTATTTTTCTATTATTGTTTATAAATGGTTTTAATTTATCGCCAAAATTCATTTCAATACCTGGAATGCAAAATCAATCATATTTTGGATATACAGTGCATTTGAATGCAGATGAAAATAATTCAAGGTATGTTGTTTAAATTTAAACGGAAGTCGTGCGGAACGTGGTGGCTCCCGCGTGCCAAGTCTATTCCAGTTAGAAACGTCAATATATTCCCATTCGAAAAACATGTATTCATCTTAAGTAAGACGCCATATTCCTAACTTTTTTCTTACAGTGTTATTATTGGCGCGCCAAAAGCAAATACAGATTATGAAAAAGACATTAAAAATCCAGGAGTTATTTATCAATGTAAATTCCAGGAGTTATTAAATGGAAATAATAAATGTGAAGAATTTTTACGTGGTCAAAAAAGTAAAAAAATACAAGACACATCCCAGTATAAAATTAATAAATATCCAGAGCATGGTTTGTTGGGTGCTGCAATCGATGGAACAAATCGTCGAGATGGAAGATTTGTGGTATAAAAACATACTTTATTACTTTGTTAGTTGAATTCTACAAAAATTTATACCGTTTTGAAGAGTTTCTACCTAAATAATTTTTAAAACATACATTTTAATATTTTATAAGAACTCTTTCAGAACCTTTTTCTCATGCATCCAATATTTCTGGCGTAAATACGAACATTTTCGCCACATTTACGACCACGTATTTATACCAGAACTATCGGATGTATGAAAATAGATTCAAACGAAAGTTGTTTGCTTTTATGAGATTAACTTTTTTTTTTGTATTTAAAGATATGCCCTATTTGGCACCGTTTAAAAGATAAGTGACACCAAACGGCACGGATGCCGGGAACAAAAATTTGACATATAACAGGCCCATAAAATTAAATGGCAATTTTCTTGAAATAATTCAGCCGTTTTATCGTTAGTAAAAATATTGTCCCGAATAAAACATAATTTTAATTTACAGGCTTGTGCACCTGGATGGTCCAATGATTATGAATTTGATGACGAAGAAAGAATTCACAATCCTGGTATATGCTATTGGGGTAACCAGACAATTACAATTGACGATAACCAGACTCTCATAGAACTGAATCCGTTGTTAGCAGCTCCAGGTAAGAAATTTCCATAGATCAAACAACTATTAAATTTTAAAATCGTCATCACCAGTGGTAAAATTACTCATGACGTCATATTCCAAAATGGCAGCCTTAGTCAGGCTACATTTCAACAATTAATTATATTTTTTCATAAAAAAAATATGAGTTTCATTAAGAAAATAATAATTATTTGTTTATTTTCTTATCCCTAGTACCGTAATATGTAACTATCACAGTTGAGCCTAACTAATTATTGCCACCACATGTTTATCTAATAAAATTTTACAACTTTTGTATGAAATATTTTTTAACTAACAGTTTAGAAGTAAATTCTGTGCGAGGCCTGTCCGCCGGGTTAGCTATAATAAATAAAGTAATGCACGTTTCAGCGTTTTTCGAAAATTAACCCTTAAGAGGGTAAAATAGGTACTAGTTTCGGTTTTTTTTTTAAGTTAGAGACATGTAAATTTCAATTATACATCATAAAATACGTATTTCCAAGTCTTTGGAAAATGGTCTCACACGGGGGTGAAACAAGGGGTAAGCGTTTGTATGCGTAAGTTCAGTATTTTAAAATTAGAGAATTAACAAATAAAAACGTTCTGAGAAATGCAGTTCTAGACGGGGTGAAATATTATCTTACTTAGTTATAAGGTTTTACACAATTTTTGGGATCAAAGCCGCAACGGGTAATGGGCCCTAATAGATAGATGAAGAATTAAAATTGTGATATTTTTTTGTATTTATCAAATTGACGCATAAAATAACACATTGAAAGGGCTTGTTTTAAACACAAATTTTTATTTTTATACCCCTTTTTGTGGCAATGAGTGTAGTTGCATTAACTCTCTAATTAATTTGAAAAGAATCAGGAAAACAGCAAATAGAGGTGCGGAATGAAAATGGCGAAAAAATAGATTATTTCATTTATCGATATGGTGAATTTGGATTCTCAATACATCTAGCCAATGCATCAGAAGTTATATTTGGTAGTCCGGGATTAAATAATTGGACTGGTGGTATCATTCGATATGCAGATTGGAATAAACCAATTGGGCATAATAACCAAGCACGGCGATCCATTAACGAACCAACATCAAATAAAAAGTTTAAACCATTTGATCAGATAACAATATCAAAAATAAATAAAGCAGATGTACCGGAAGGCTCATATTTTGGTAAGAAATTTAAAGAATTATCTTAACAATTTTGAGGTAAACATTTCAATTAAGGTGAACGTTTGATGGTCAGCGTGGGATGTAGCCACCCCAAAACCCCGGATGCAAAGTCAACTAATATGAAAGTTTTAAGAAGTCGTTTTGGGTCAGTGAAATTTCTATTTTAGACCAGTGTTTTTTGATGAAAAATAATGGCTCCCCTGATGCAGAATTTAGGTATTTGAGGTGGTTGAACTGCTCCTTTTCTTTTACTTAAAGTAAAAGTTTCATAATTTCATAATAATTGGGTCACTTAAAATTATTAAATAGGTCATTTGGTGACCCACAATCGGATAATTTTCCGAACTCCTATGCTAATGATTTTATTATTTGAAGCTCGAAAATTTACAATCTATCTATCTTAATCCCAATATAATTTGAAAGAGTTTTGAATGTCGCTAAATTGACATACATAATTGTTTCACAGGGTATGCAGTGAGTACTGGTATTTTTGACAAGTCTAAAAGGCTATCATATGTTGCCAGTGCTCCTAAATATCAGGATATAGGAAGTGTTTTTATTTTCAAATTTGTGGAATCTATTGGAAATTCCAATGAAAAAGATATAAAAATTGAGAAACAGTTTATTGGTAAACAGTTTGGTGAATATTTTGGAAGTAGCTTATGTGTGATTGATGTCAATGGTGATAATTTGGATGATGTTATAATTGGTGCACCTAGACATTCACTTGACAGGGATAATATCGATGCAATCGATGAAGGGGCTGTTTATGTTTATGTTAATAAGGGTAATAACGTAAGTAATATTCTATCCGATCAAAAAACCATAAATGTAAAGACGGATCAAATTTTTGGGGTAATCCCTAATATAATGAAAGTAGTGATTTGAAAGAGGGGACAAAGTTATGCCCCCAGATATTTATAGTGTTACAATTGGTAAATAACTTGGTCCTGTCTTCCATATCAATAGAGCACAAATCATGGTCATTTTTCAGAATTTTATAATTGATTTGAGCCTTATTCATTTGGTTTGCGAATAGAAGCGTCGGATAAAAGTTTTACATTATAATTAAAGTAACAACTTTTATTCGTAGCATGATCCGGACTTCTGTGGCCCATAGTGCTAAACATGCGCGTATAAAAATATATCAATGAACGATTTAATCGCCAAGATCGCCAGAATTAAAAATCAACTTCATAAAACATCGCAAACTAATGGATAATCCGTCCAAGTGGCCGGGCGGTCTAAGGCGTTATGTCTGCGTAGTATGACTACTTGGAAACTGGGAGGTTATGGGTTCGAATCCCAAAATCGGCAGTTTTTCAATTATTAAGAAAAAAAAAAGCGGTTAATTGACTAAACTGTCGGCGTATGGACAAGAACGCAGTAACCGGCTATGCTTGAGAAGGTTTTCTGTAGTTTCCTTCACGAACTCCAGATGAATATCGACGTTGTTCCTATCATAGTCGACTGCAGCCGCATATCCTACCAATTCCTAGTCTATACACAAAAATTCCTTCCACTTCACTCACATCCTCACATCCTTAGGCATTACAATAGACCTTATGGTAGAAGGGCAGCCGCTACAATCTATTTATCTAATGTATAATCATTCGATTATAATCGTTCATACTTGCTCCTCACACTAACCCCTAAAACATTATTTTTCAACAACAAAACTTTTTTTGTCTACAGTGGCAATTTGAAGATCCTTATAATGTAGAATTTAATGGAATGTGCTCATCACAATTTGGTACAAGTATATCATCTCTGGGTGATTTAGATCAAGATGGGTATAATGGTACGTAAAATGATTATTTTTCTTCTGGAATTTTAATTTTGAATGTAATTATTTGTCTCCTGTAATTGAAGATATTGTTGTTGGTGCACCATATGAAAATTCTGGACGTGGGGCTGTTTATATATATTTAGGAGGAAAAAATAGGTTGCATTCAAAACCAAGTCAATATCTTCTTGCAGAGCATTTAGATACAACTTTACTGGGATTTGGATTTAGTGTTTCTAGAGGAGTGGATATCGATAATAATAATTATAATGGTAATTATCCAAAATTTATAAATACCTAAAAATTGAGGATTTGAGGACAAAATCTATAGCCGCTACAACCTATCTATCTAACTGTCGCCGTTGGGAATCGAACCAGCAACCTTCTAAAAGTTGCTTAGTTTAAATGAGGAGACACATTGCAATAATTATATTTTTGTGCCCCGCGTGGCTTAACTTATCTTTTAAACGGTGCAAGTCAAAGAATCAACAAATTTTTGTTTGAAACCTTTTTTTCATACATACATATTCTATTTTTACCTAGTTTTACCGACTAACACACTTATACATTCTATTATACTAAGTGTTCTTCGAAAATTCGCTAAAAAAACATTGATGGGGCCATGTTTTTCTGCTATTTTTCAAGAATTTTAACCGAAACTATATTTGACTATACAAAAGGTGGCTCATAAGTAACGTTATGATTTATTTAATGAATGCGTATTTGTGCATCATTTGTTTTTAACTCGTGAACCAATTGAATCGTATTTGGGAAAAGATGTAACGTATGTAAAATTCTTTGCAAAGACCGCCTAGACATCCCCAACTGCTGAAAACGTCGCCTGGTGGAAGTTTCAGGGTTTTCCTCAACACTTGGTTGCACCCGAGCAATGTTCACATCATTTCGAACTGCACGAGGTCTTCCAGCACGTGGAAGATCACAGACAGCCCTGATGTTGCTGAAAAAGCTGAACCAATCGGTAAATTGTCGGAACATGAAAGAAATTTCGATATGATCTTTGTGTTTGAATAATCGAATGCTGACTTTTAAAATAAAATTGAACAACTTTGGTTCTTTGTTCTATGCAGACTTCTTCCATCATTAATTTCCCAAGTTTTTCAAAGTTAATTCTGAGGAAAAAAAACATAAACAAAAAATGTATTCACTAATTAAATCATAACGTTACTTGTGCGCCATCCTATAGATGAAAATTATATGTTTGAACACTGGACATTAAAAGTTGATGCTAGTTTTTTTAAATTTTTTTAATTGATTTGTGCCTTATTCATTCGGTTTTCGAAAAAAAAATCCCGTATAAAAGTTGTTACTATATTTATATTGAACAACCTTTAACCAAAGCATTTTTTCGAAAACCGAATCAATAAGGCACAAATCAATTATTAAATTTTAAATACTGACATTTTAAATACTGACATACTGAAAAAATGAATATATGAATGAGTAATGACATGAGAATAAGTTTTATTTTTAAATAATTTTTGTTTCCTTTAAAATGTAGATTTAGCTGTTGGATCATATATCTCTGGTCATGTTCTACTATTTCGATCAAATCCTGTCGTAAATCTTATCAGAACAATTACACCATCTGTACACAAATTGAATTTGGATGTAAAGCAGTTTAATATTAGCGTGTGTTTTAACTATGCAGATAAATATGTTCAAACAAACACTATTAAAATATCAGTCGATATTAGTACAAATGGACCATTGTTTGCTCCAAACAATGGTACACAAAACTTTAATAAAATTATGGAAATTCAAAAAAATCATCAATCTTGTAGTTCTGACATTGCTGTTTATCTAAAGGTAGATCATTCAAAATTCTCTTGTTTATATAAATTATGAAGATTAAATTTTGGCAAAAATTCTTATTCTTTATTGCATTAAAATAGTTCCAACTTGAAGTCACTTATCGACAGATTTTGCTCAATTTTTTTTTTCATAGGCAAAAAATAATGTTTTCTAATAAATCCCGAAGTTTCAGAATTTTTTGACCGTTTAGAACGTGAGATAATTAATAAAAAAGTAAAATAATAAAATAATAAATATAAAAAAAAAAAATCGCGTTTTACCGTTTTGTTTCGAAATATAATAATTTAAAATGTTTTTCTCTTTCAAAATTACATTAATTTTGTCGTTATTGTGCCGTCAAACCGATTTTTGTCGTTTTTAGGACAAGCATAAAGCAGTACAAGATTTTTCAATACCAGTGATTATCACAATGAAGGTAAATATAATTAAAATGGATAACATTAACGTTCCATTTTGTCCAACATGTCCCGTTTTACATCCAACTTCAAAAGAAAATGTAACAATTTCAATACCATTCGCACATGGTTGTAAAAACGATACGTGTTATCCAGAATTGAAGCTTCACGCTGATTTTACAAGGTAGAAAAAAAGTTTACTGATAAATAACACAAAACATAGAATTTCGGTTCTCCGAATAATATTTGTTTATTTTCTTTGTTATACCCGGTTATCAGGGTGTTCTGAAATTCATTCAAGAAAACTATACCACGGTGTAGAGTTGGAAAAAACCAACAAAAAAATTTAATAAAGTTTAATAAAAGTTTAATAAAGATATTATTAATTAAACATTAATAATAAATTCAACTAATCACATTTGCAATTTTGGGTGTCGCTTCCCTACTCCACCAATTACAGAGCTCATAGTGTAAGGAGGTGGGGCCACAGTAGTGGAGTAGGGTGGCCATACTAGAGTAGCGAGTTCTCAATAAGTGTAGCGACACCCACAAAATGGTTGAATTTATTAATGTTTAATAAATTATATCTCAAAAGCTAATCGTCAAATCGAAAAAATTTATTAAACTTTTTTGTTTGTTTTTTTCAGCTCTACATCGTGGTATAGTTTTCTTGAATGAATTTCAGAACACCTTGTATTATATATACCGGGTATATTAAGTTTAGTTCCGATTTTGTAACGGCTGTCTGTATTGTCAAAAACGAAAAAAGTTGACGAGCTGAAATTCTGGATGAAATGGGTAGAAATAAACAATTTTTGTTTGAAACTATTTTTCAGTATATACCCGGTATTGAAGCAATTAACTCAGTTAGCTGGGAGTTCAGTAGTGTCGTGAGCTCAAATAACAAATGCAGACATATTTAGTTTGATCCAAAATTATATGTTTTTGTGTGAAATAATTTCTATATTTAAATTTTGTGATCAATTGTTCTTTTTTTTTTTTTAGTTCTAAACATGTTATCGGTTCACATTCGAATTTAATATTAAATATTTCTATCCACAATTCTGGTGAACCAGCCTATGGGACAAAATTACAAATTGTGTCAAATTTAAATGATTTAAAATTTGTCTTAATACCTGATGAATGCATTGATACAAAATTACCTAATCATTATGATAATTCTACAAATTGTTCTTTTAAATATTTAGAGTCTAACTCTGTGGTAAGTTTCAAATATTCATATACAGGATGCTCATTTCAAAAAATGCACCCGAATATTTATTAAAAAATGCACCCGAGCATTTTGGGAAAAAATGACGATTGGACGAAATTAAAAAATGGTGAATCCAAAAAAAACCGATTAATTTCTAATTATTGATCACTAATAGAAACTTTTTACTCTTTTTGCTTAAGAGCTTATTTTTCTCAAAAAATGCAATGTTACCTTAGAAAAGTTTCGCAACATTTCTATACCATAAGGTTAACAACAAATAGAGTATAGTAAAAACTAAATTATGTACAGTGAATCGTTGAACGATGTGCAAAGTTGATTTTATAGTTCATCATCCAGCTAAAATTTTCACTAATAGATAGCAAACTATGTCTCAGTTATATGGAAATTTAATATTATAATTCAACATTTTTCGAAAAACACATAAGAAGTAAAGTTTTAGAAAATTAGTTTTACTATAAAAGCTTGCTTTAAAAAATGTTTTTTTAATAGAAACTTATTTATATTAATATGTTCGAGTATATTATTTGACAGTTAATAATTTCGATTTTGTTTGCAGAAACGTATTCAACTGATAATTGATACACATGATATTCCAATCGATTATACTTCTTTAGAATGTACAGTCATGTTCAACAGTACTGGAGTTGAATCGAATTATACCGACAATCAAGTTACATTAACATTACCATTATTAATTCAGTCGGATTTTCGAATAACTGGGTAATTGGTTGAATTAATTGATGTTAAACAATTGCTTTGGAAAATGATTGAATGTTACCTATATTTTAAAACCATGTAAAAAAAATAATATTCTGGTTCAAATCGAGTTCTCTAAAATATCAATTTATATAATTTTTATTAGCGACTTTCCAAAGGTAATGCAGCTATTGTTTTTGTATTGATGATAGAATTTCGTAAAAATTTCTTCAAATGTTCATCGATTCTATCTAATAGATATTAAAAAGGACCATCGAATCCGATTGGAATGAAATTTGATATTTGAGGCGCTTTTGGTATTTGAAATGTCAAGTTCGTTTGGGAATAATCGGAAAAGGGAAAAAGGGAGTTTAGAGGGAGGGGGAAACACAAAATTTGGTATATCTCCGTTAATATTGGAAAAATCGAAAAATACATAAGTAAAGTTGTAGAAAATTATAATTTTGTTTCTAATCATTTTATCTGTTACACTAATATTTACAGAAATATTTACAATTGAAGATTGAAAGTTTGAATCCTAAATATCTCACATTACACATTACAGTTTGAGAAAAATGAGTCCGCTACGAATTGAAGCACACATTATATTCTACAACTTTACTCCACATACATTTTTCGATTGTTCTAATATTAAGAGATATATTTTCTATTTTGTGTTTTCTTCTTTCTCTATGCCCCTCTTTTCCCTTGACCTATGCCATTTAATAATAAAAATGACCTTTCAAATCTCAAATCATATCAGATACAACATTTCTTTTTGATCAGAATAAAATTATGACCACTAGAGAGTGATTT